>JAWPHD010002138.1:0-273444 GCA_037043455.1 Cyrtodaria siliqua | reverse complement strand
TACTGAAGCATGTTTTCAGAATGTATTTAATGGGTTGAACGTCACTTTTACCTCTTTTAGTCACATCACGATGGCGTCTGCTTGTAGCAGTGAGCTCTATGAGGGGGACGCTCTACCATTACATCACGCAGCATTTTTCAGATCCTTACTATTCATAATTTGTATATATCTTCTGAACATATTACGAAATAAATACTATTTAAACCAAACTAGAATTAAATCTTCTCACTAGAACTTTGTCGCCATATTATATTTTGAAACAAAACTAAATTACAAAACAAGTTTACCTTGGATTTGACCTACTTACCAAACACAATAGGTTTCTCGAGAAGGTAAACAGTACAAACATGTCTTCAAATATTCGTAAAATTAGACACGCATTTCATTTTAAAACTTGCATCTTTAACAAGACCCCAAAACCAGTGTGCAGTTACTGGTGTTATATTGGAAAGAAACCAGTGTTCTGTTACTGTTGTTATATTGGGGAGAAACCAGTGTACTGTTACTGGTGTCATTTGGAAAGAAATCAGTGTTCTGTTACTGGTGTTATATTGGGAAGAAACCAGTGTGCTGTTACTGGTGTTGTATTGGAAAGAAACCAGTGTTCTGTTACTGGTGTTATATTGGGGACTAACCAGTGTGCTGTTACTGGTGTTATATTGGGGAGAAGCCAGTGTGCTGTTACTGGTGTTATATCGGGAAGAAACCAGTGTGCTGTTACTGGTGTTATATTGGGAAGAAAGCGGTTTGCTATTACTGGTGTTTTTATTGGGGAGAAACCAGTGTGCTGTTATTGGTGTTATATTGGGAATAGTGTGTTGTTACTGGTGTTATATTGGGAAGAAACCAGTGTGTTGTTACTGGTGTTATATTGAGAAGAAACCAGTGTGTTGTTACTGGTGTTATATTGGGGAGAACCCAGTGTGCTGTTTATACTGGTGTTATATTGGGAAGAAACCAATGTGCTGTTATTGGTGTTATATTGGGAAGAAACCAGTGTGTTGTTACTGGTGTTATATTGAGAAGAAACCAGTGTGCTGTTACTGGTGTTATATTGGGGAGAACCCAGTGTGCTGTTTATACTGGTGTTATATTGGGAAGAAACCAATGTGCTGTTACTGGTGTTATATTGGGGAGAAACCAGTGTGCTGTTACTGGTGTTATATTGGGGAGAAACTAGTGCTAGATCTACCTCAATATGATGTACATATGTTTATGAAATACTCACCTCAACATAATCAAATAAACAGATGATATATTTCCACTCAGGGCCAACATCAAAATGTAAGGAGAATGTGTCACCATGGTAAGCTGTGAAGTTCCATGTACATCTTGTCCCAACCTCACCACCCCGGTACCATAGGGCACCTTTGTCAGTGGCAAACGTCTCACTGCAACTGTACTCTGTAACAATTATTCATTTGGATGAATATCTCCGATACTGTTTAATCATCAAATATATTTCAGGTTATACACTATGCCGTATACCCCCGTTTAAACGCACCCAGGAGCATTGCATAAAAAGCGAGTGTTTATGTGGCCATTTTTTAAATATTTTTGTTTACATTTTATACCTCTAAAATGCTTGCGGGGAGGTATTTTTTGTAATTTAGACCTCAAGTCAGACTACTGGCAAGTGGCATTTATTAGTTGGGGAGTGTTTATATGGGGGTATATGGTAATTATGTATTAACCATGATTTCACATTGGCCCTGTTATAAGAGCAAGGTCTGTTATATTGGCCCGAGGCCTCTGACGAGGACTAATAATGAGTCAATATCACCATTTAGGCCGTTCTAGGACTTAATGAAAATAAATACCATGCCAATATCATGGACATAATTATAGGTTATAGGTCTATGCTAATATGAAGATTTCAGGATGAGTCATGAATTTGTAACTGAGTGAATACAAGCTTAACTGGGTCCATACGAGACCAACTGGGTCAGTAAGAGCTTAGGTGGGTCAATACAAGCTGAACTTGGTCAAAACGAGATCAACTATGTCAAAAAGAGCCCAATTGGGACAATGCAAGCTGAACTGGGCCAATACGAGATCAATTATGTCAAAAAGAGCCCAACTGGGCAAATGCAAGCTGAACTGGGCCAATACGAGATCAATTATGTCAAAAAGAGCCCAATTGGGACAATACAAGCTGAACTGGGCAAATACGAGATCAATTATGTCAAAAAGAGCCCAACTGGGCAAATGCAAGCTGAACTGGGCCAATACGAGATCAATTATGTCAAAAAGAGCCCAACTGGGCAAATGCAAGCTGAACTGGGCCAATACAAGATCAACTGTGTCCAATAAGAGTCCAGTTGGGCAAATGCAAGCTGAACTGGGCCAATACGATATCAACTATGTCAAAAAGTGCCCAATTGGGACAATGCTAGCTGAACTGGGCCAATACGAGATCAATTATGTCAAAAAGTGCCCAATTGGGACAATGCAAGCTGAACTGGGCCAATACGAGATCAACTATGTCAAAAAGTGCCCAATTGGGACAATGCAAGCTGAACTGGGCCAATACGAGATCAATTATGTCAAAAAGAGCCCAATTGGGACAATGCAAGCTGAACTGGGCCAATACGAGATCAATTATGTAAAAAAGAGCCCAACTGGGACAATGCAAGCTGAACTGGACCAATACGAGATCAATTATGTCAAAAAGAGCCCAATTGGGACAATGCAAGCTGAACTGGACCAATACGAGATCAATTATGTCAAAAAGAGCCCAACTGGGCAAATGCAAGCTGAACTGGGCCAATACGAGATCAACTGTGTCCAATAAGAGTCCAGTTGAGCCAGTGCAAGCTGAAATGGGCCAATACAAGATCAACTGTGTCAACTAGACAGGGTTATTTTTGTAACAAAAACATGTGTCTCCCCCCATAATTTATGAGTTGACCTTCGTGTGACGTGACGTTCAACAGACGTGGCTGGAAGTTGCGCTCTGCAAGCAGTCTCGATATGGTGAACATTTATGCCAAGTTATTTCAAAATCCCTCAAGCGGTTCAAGAGATATGGAGAGGACACGAAATATAGTCCACATGACCTTCGACCTGTGACCTTGACCTTAAACGGACATGGCTGGAAGTTGTGCTCTGCAAGTTGTCTCGATATGGTGAACATTTGTGCCAAGATATTTCAAAATCCCTCAAGCGGTTCAAGATATGGAGGAGACACGAAATATAGTGCATACAACCTTTGATCTCTGTGACCTTGACTTTTAACAGACATGGCTGGAAGTTGCGCTCTGCACGTCATCTGGATATGGTGAACATTTCCGGCAAGTTATTTCCAAATCACTCAAGTGGTTCAAGAGATATGGTGGAGACACAAAATATAGTGCATATGACCTTTGACCTCTAAGTGTGACCTTTACCTTGAATGGACTTGGCTGGATGTTGCGCTCTGCACGTCATCTGGGTATGGTGAACATTTGTGGCATGTTATTCCCTAATCCCTTAAGCGGTTCAAGAGATATGGTGGATACACGAAATATAGTGCATATGACCTTCGACCTCTAAGTGTGACCTTGACCTTGAACAGACGTGACTGGAAGTTGAGCTCTGCATGTTGTCTTGATATGGTGAACATTTGTGGAAGTTATTTAGAATCCCTCAAGCGGTTCAAGAGATATGGTGGAGACACGAAATATAGTGCATATGACCTTCGACCTCTAAGTGTGACCTTGATCTTCAATAGACGTGGCTGGAAGTTGCGCTCTGCACGTCGCCTCGATATGGTGAACAATTGTGGCAAGTTATTTCCATATCCCTCAAGAGGTTCAAGAGATATGGTGGAGACCGACTTGTCACTGACAGAGATCCAGACACTCACTGACATCCAAGCTAAAAACAATTTGTCTCCCCAGACATAATAAAAACTATGTCTCCCCAGTATGGGGGGAGACATAATAAGAGCCCAGTTGGGTCAATACAAGCTGAACTGGGTTTATACGAGATCAGCTGGGTCAATAAGAGCCTAATTGAGCAAGCTAAATTGGGTCAGTACAAGATCAACTGGGTCAACAAGAGCCCACCTGGGCCAATGCAAGCTGAACTAGACCAATAAAGATATTGCTTGTATTCAATAAGATGGACTTCATATGATGCAGATGTACCATATTTCCCCTAATAGTAGCTACGCAAAATGCCAAGGGGTTGCTCTTGTAATTGAATTTTGATTTTTTTTGTGGGGGGGGGGGGGGGGGGGGGGCTGGTGGGGGGGGGGGACCGTACACAGTGCCAATAATAGCAGAGTTAATTAAAAGGGGACAATGACCTCGAAGCTCTACTGATAGGTTTTTGATAGCTAGATCAGCATTCCTGTGAAGTTTCATGAAAATCTGTCAAGTAGTCTCGGAAGAGTAGTTGCTATATAACTCTATGTAAACAAAGATGGCTGCTGACAGCCATGTTTGCCATGTTTAACGTTGAATCAAAATGATTTTCGACAATGACCAACCTCATGTCATGCTGATCGATTTAGAAAAAGTCCCATATCAATATCACTTATAGTTTTCAGGATGTAGTCGCTACAATTACTTTTGTTTTAATTTATTTTTAGCTGTGGCGGCCACCTTGAATTTCCGGCCGGCCTGACATTTTGCTACGATCAACAAGACATCAAGAGCAACATTCCTCTTAAGTTTCATGAAAAGCCATCATGTAGTTTCAGAGGAGTAGTAGCTACACATTTTTATTATACAACTCTATGTAAACAACGCTGGCCACTCCATGTTTAATGTCGAATCAAATTAATTTTCGACAAGGATCGACAACATGTCATGCTGCTCATTTTCAATAAAGTCCCATATCAATATCACATATAGTTTTCAAGAAGTATTCGCTACAAACTTGTTTTTTTAAAATCTATTTTTAGTCATGGCAGCCATCTTGAATTTCCAGCCAGCCTAAAATTTGCTAGGATCAATTAGACATTAAGAGCAACATTCTTTTGAAGTTTCATGAAAATCCGTCAGGTAGTTTCAGAGGAGTAAACGCTACAAGTTTTTACTATATAACTTGTATGTAAACAAAGATGGCCGCTGGCAGCCATGTTTAACGTCGAATCGAAACAGTTTTCGACAAAGACCAACATCATGTCATGTTGATAATTTTAGAAAAAGTCCCATATCAATATCACTTATAGTTTTCAAGAAGTAGTTGGTACAAACTTGTTTTTTAAAAATCTATATTTAGCTTTGGTGCCCATCTTGGATTTCACATCAACATGAATTTTTGTTAGGATCAACTAGATTTCATGGGCAACATTTCTGTGGTTTCACGAAAATCCATCCATTAGTTTCAAAGGAGTAGTCGCTACAAAAAACGTTTACGGACAGAAGGATGACGGACACTGCACCACGGCATATCTGCTGATCTTAATGTGTTATATACCTCAGAGTGCATGCATTATCCTATTGTTCGGGGACGTTGTTTCAGCCTAATTTTTTTTTTACTTCTAAACAAAATTCAGATAGGACCTAAATAAAATGTATATCAGTGAAACGGACATTTTTATTGGTAAATAAAAATACCTTACTTTTCAAAATTGGTTGAGAAATAAAAATTTCACATCCAAAAATTGTTTTTGATAGTGCATTTTCAATGCAAAATTGTGCTGTAAGAAAAAAAAAATATTTTTAGAATTTTTATCCAAAAATGTTTTTAATGAGTTAGATAAATGTAAATTAAGACTCTCTTAAGATTTCTTAATTTTCTGCTGCCTTAGGAACAAGGAATTTACATGGGAAAGGCCCCACCAAAAAGCATTTTGGTTATAAAATATTTATTTCTCGACCGATTTGGAAAAGTAAAAGTATTTTTATCTACCACTAAAACTTCCAGTTCTAATGATATACATCTTATGTACGTATTTATATAATTGTTCATGTTAATGCCTAAAAACCATCCATACGCAAAGTTTCTGGAAGTTATTTGTTTACAACTCTTTCTGCCTTCAAATAACAAGAGGTCAATGACCTTGAAGCTCTACTGATTGATTTTGATTTCAGGAAGTAGTCGCTACAGACTTGTTTTTTGAAAATTTATTTTTAGCCGTGGCGGCCATCTTGAATTTCCGGCCGACCTGAAATTTTGCTAAGATCAATTAGTCATCAAGAGCACCATTCCTGTGAAGTTTCATGAAAATCTGTCAAGCAGTTTCAGAGGAATAGTCGCTACAAGTTTTCATTATATAACTCTATGTAAACAAAGATGGCCACTGACAGCCATGTTTAACATCGAATCAAAAAGATTTTTGACAAGGACTAACATCATGTCATGCTGATCATTTTAGAAAAAGTCCCATATCAATATCACTTATAGTTTTCAAGACGACGTAGTCGCTACTAACTTGTATTTTGAAAATCTATTTTTAGCCATGGCAGCCATCTTGAATTTCCGGCCGACCTGAAATTTTGCTAGGATCAATTAGACATCAAGAGCAACATTCCTGTGAAGTTTCATGAAAATCTGTCAAGTAGTTTTTAGAGGAGTAGTCGCTACAAGTTTTCATTATATAACTCTATGTAAACAAAGATGGCACTGGCAGCCATGTTTAACGTCGAATCAAATAATGTTTGACTCTGATAACTATCATGTTATGCTGATCATTTTACAAAAAGTCCCATATCAATATCACTTATAGTTTTCAAGACGTAGTCGCTACAAACTTCTTTTTTAAAAATCTATTTTTAGCTGTGGCGGCCATCTTGAATTTCTTGCCGATCTGAAATTTTGCTAGGATCAATTAGACATTAAGAGCAACATTCCTGTAACGTTTCATGAAAATCCGCCAAGTAGTTTTAAAGGAGTAGTCGCTACAAGTTTTCATTATATAACTCTATGTAAACAAAGATGGCCGCTGGCAGCCATGTTTAACGTCGAATCAAAACGATTTTCGACAAGGACCAACATCATGTCATGCTGATCATTTTAGAAAAAGTCCCATATCAAAATCACTTATAGTTTTCAAGAAGAAGTCGCTACAAACTTGTTTTTTTCAAAACCTATTTTTAGATTTGGCGGCCATCTTGGATTTCACATCAACATGAATTTTTTGCTAGGATCAACTAGACTTCATGGGCAACATTTCTGTAAAGTTTCATGAAAATCCATTCAGTTGTTTCAGAGGAGTAGTCGCTACAAAAAAAAGTTTACTGACAGACAGACGGACTGACAGACAGACGGACAGACAGACGGACAGACGGACGGACGCCGCACCACGGCATAAGTTCTGCTGATCTCTGATCGGTAGAGCTAAAAACTAGGCAGTAGATGGAGAAATCGATGACTGCATCCAAATGTTCCTTCCATATACTTTTTTCCATGATGTTATTTTTTTAAATCATTCATAACAAATCAATTATTTATACACCAACTAAAAGTTGTTTTAAATGTTATAAACCAACTGCTGTTTTGAGTAACAAGAAATTCAAAAAATATATTTACCATACGACAGCCCGCTGCTATACCCGAGAAATCCAGCTGTTAACAATATCCCTACCATAACGCTACCCATAATGCTCTTGCTGCCGCAATGTCTTTTACTCTGACGGCAACGATTTAATCATTTTTACGTCACTGGCGTCCAATATTATGCAAGAGTTGTGTACATAAGATGCAAGTGTTGTATACAGGAGATTTTGTCATTTCAAATTGTCTTTTAATAAATTTATGCACGCTTAAAATCCTTCACCACGCAATAAAATATTTTTTACACTATAGATAATATTAATAACACTTACGCACAAACTTTACAGAAAGGCAATAGACACATATTTCAATGTTTTAATAAAACTCAGAGAAAATTAAGGAAAATGAATTCCAATTCCAACCCTTCCAAAACGAAAAACCTTTAAATCCTGGTCACAATCATTTTCGCCGAATGATCAAAAACGTATTAAATCCAAGTAGTATCTCGATGTAACAATAAACCATCGATAATGACTGTGACTGTAAGTGGGTGAGCTATCATACAAATACACAGAATCTGTGTTCCTGTTCACAGTTAATGACGTTTTATTACGTTCATCTTCGTTAATATTTGTAAAATACACTCAGAAGGATAAGAGTTGAAAGTGTATATATTTAAAAAAGGAAACAGTTTCAAGTACTGTCCCATGTCGCTACTATAATATATCTCAGAAAACGGAAATATACACATATATTTAGACATATACATTTAGTGCATTTATTCAATAAACCAATGATGTATTTTATATTATGGTCTCAATGGCCCATGTTTAAAATATACTGAAAAAAAAAAAGTTTAGCAAGCCCTTATGCAAATCTAGGTTAAATAAATGTAATGTTATTTTACATTGTGAAGTATTTTAAATCATCGGTATGACAGGTTGATCTTCTTTTTCACTTACTTTTTGTATCCCAATGTAAGTATGAGTTATCTCCCATTTAGTTAAAACATACTATTTTACATTTAAAAATACAAATAAGGTAAAGAGCAAGATTAAACATTATAAAACTGTTATGGGTCTCAAGTTATAAAAAATGCTAAAACAATCGACAATTTCCTTGCCATTATAAAGATATAGGGAACCAAAGTTTACCATTTGTGAAATTACCTCCCTTTACATTAAAATAAGAACGAAATTATAATTTCTGTAAAACATGTAGATTACCACATGTTGCTATTGTTTTCGCATATTTCTTTCGAGACTTATTCCCTTAATATAACTGATACTTATGTAAGTTATATTGCCCATGACCGCCTCTACACATATCCTAGAATCCGGTCAACTTGATTTATATATTTACTCGCTAAGCTTACTTTCATCAATATAACACGCTGGTCTGAAAAGTCAGGTACACAAATGATTTGGAATACAGCTTTTAACAGTACCTGTCTAAACTGTCGCACCTTAAAATACCTGGCTCCATGTTCACGAACAAACTTAAGTCCCATTTCAAGCTCAGCTCAAATCTCAAATATTTCTTTTAGCTAAAACTTTTTTTAATTACTGTTTTTCATATGGCAACTTTCAGGACAGTTGTAAATTTTAATTCTCTCTATTTGTGTAAAGTTTCAAGTCATTCAAAGTCATTTTAAATATGCTTTAAAGGGACACACAGCAATCTTGATTTTTTAAAAACTCACGGAGTCCCGCTAGTTTTTCTGCATAAATTGCATTTGTTCAATCATTAATATTAATTATAAGAATAGTTTTAAACAATTTATGGTTGCATATTATTACTTTCTGATATTATTGCACCAATATTATATTAAAATTTATAGTACAAACCGACGAAATAGTGAATATTAATAAAAATTATTTATTTAAATTTAACCACGGTAAAAGTAAAACTGATACTGGATATATAAATCGAGACACCCATTTCAAACACTTCAAGATTGCCGTGTGTCCCTTTAAAAACGTTTAGTTTTGAGCTTGAGCATGAAACATGCCATAAGTTTGTTTGTGAACATTGGGCCTGGAGGTGAAATGATCCCTGTGAAGTCACTATCAGAAGATCATATTCATAACTTTCACATGACATCATCAAAATAATTTGACCAATCAGTGATCAATAAAATAAAAGACCTCCACATTCTGGTAGGGGGTAAACTCGGTGTTTATCGTTGGTGCTCAACTGACTAGTTTGTAGTGATAATTATATTAAAAGTTTTATTGTATGTATACATCTATGTATATTTTTTGGTGTTGTCTGATTTTAAAACACCAATATCGATACATTTAATTTAAATCATGGTCAAATATTTTCATTTTTCATATAGAGATTGAGGATAAAGTCTGAGTAAACCCCTTTATTTTAACCTTCTGAATATATCAACCTACCGGAAGTTGACCGGATGTGAAAGTTATGAATAAAGCTAACCCATTTTACAGGGGATCCACAAGAAACACCATTATAGTTCTGCAATATAGATATGTTGCTATTTTTATTATCAGATCACAGAGACCTTGACCTTTGACCTACTGACCTCAAAATCAGTAGGAGTCATCCTCTTACAAAGGACAATCAAGTTATAAAGTTAGAAGACAATGGGTGCAATCCTTCGTCAACTTTATATTGGATCTGTGACCTTGACCTTTGACCTACTGAACCCAAAATCAATATAGGTCATCCTCACACCAGGGAAAGCAAGGTATAATGGCTGAAATGACGATGATATGCTCAACTAGGCTTAGTGCTGATCATCCCTGCAAAGTTTCGTTGAAATCTGGCAAGGAGTTTAGAAAAACTAGTTCAGTTTGTGTATTAAAACCTTTATAGGGCCATAACTCTGCCAAAAATCACTTAACCAGAACACGGCGACGACTTGCACAACACGACCTGGAACTGATCATCCCCAAAAAAAATTGTTTAAATCCGGCCAGGGGTTCAGGAGAACTAGTCAGGACAAACTGTTTATTAAAACCTTTAAAGGGTCATAACACTGCCAAAATCATTCAACCAGAACACAGTGACGATATGTACAACTCCGCTTGGTACTGGTCATCTCTCCAAAGTTTCAATGAAATCCGGCCAAATGAAGGCCCTTTTGTTTTAATGAGGTCAAAATATAGCATATTTTCGAAAATCAAACGCCATAACTCCAGTGTAAATGGTCCTATCGGGCTGGTTTACAAACTTGTCCAAGCTTTCATTGATAGTAACAATTTGGTAATATTAAGGCCCTATCGTCTTAAAGAGGCAAAATATAGCACTTTTAACTAAATCAAGGGCCACAACTCCGCTTTTACTGGTCCGATCTGGCTGGTTTTTGGACTTGTCCTAGCTTTCATTGATATTAACAATCTGGTAAAGTTTGGTAAAGATCAGATGAAAAATGAAGGCCCTATCGTCTTAACGAGGCAAAATATAACATTTTTAACTAAATCAAGGGCCATAACTCTGCTGTACTGGTCCGATCTGGCTAGTTTTATAAACTCTCTGAGCTTTCATTTATATTAACAATCTGGTAAAGTTTGGTAAAGATCTGATGAAAAATGAAGGCCCTATCGTCTTAACGAGGCAAAATATAGCATTTTTAACTAAATCAAGGGCCATAACTCTGCTGTTACTGGTCCGATCCGGCTAATTTTACAAATTGCCTGAGCTTTTATTTATATTAACAATCTGCTAAAGTTTGGTAAAGATCGGATGAAAAATGAAGGCCCTATCGTCTTAATTGAATTTAATTTGCTGTTTTATGGCGCACCAACACAAGAAAAGTTATATGGCGCCAAACAGGGATGAACATGCCAGGCTCATCCTCCATTTACATCTAGATAAAATATGTAGAATGGGCCTAGAACCTTCTAACCTGCAGAACTGTAGAGTTGCTGTAAATGTAGACACTCCATTTACGATGGAGCCACGTTTCCACATTTGCATATGCTGTGTCATGAAGAAAACCTTGAATGAGCATGGAAAAAAATGACAAAAATGAACATGAAGTGGGGAGTGGGGTGGGGGAGGGGGGGTGGAACCTTGAATGAGCATGGAAAAAATCTGTGAAAGATTGGTAAAAATCGGATGAAAAATGAAGGCCCTATCGTCTTAACAAGGCAAAATATAGCATTTTTAACTAAATCAAGGGCCATAACTCCGTTCTACAACGGCAACCACAAAGGGCTATCGCCTTAACTAGGTAAAAGTAAACGGACGGGCGGACGACGGCAACTCGCCATCCCATAAGCTCTGTTGGCCCTTGGCCAGTAGAGCTAAAAATCATTCGACTGGAACACAACAATATTCACAACTGGGCTTGGTACTGATCATCCCTAGTAAGTTTTGTTGAAATCCGGCCAGGAGCTCAGGCCAACTAGTATGGACAAAGTTTTTGTATTAAAACCTTTAAAGGGTCATAACTCGGCCAGAAATCATTCAACCGGACACGACAATTATATGCACAACCAAGTTTCGTTGAAATCTGACAAGTGGTTGAGGAGAACTAGTCCGGACAAAGTTTGTGTATTAACACCTTTAAAGCGCCACAACTCCACCAAAATCATTCAACCGGAACACGACAATATGTGCAACTAGGCTTGGTACTGATCATCCCTACCAAGTTCCAGTAAAATCCAAACTCTTCAAATTCCCGTAACTTTTCCAAAAATCATTTAACCGGAACATCCGGACAATATACACAACTAGACCTCATACTGATACTTCCTACCAAGTTCCATGAAAATCAGATTAAAAATGTAGGACTTGAGCAGACAAGAAAGCAGGACAGTCGAACATACGGACAGATGGACAGACAGAGAAGGTTGCAATTTTTTTTTTCCGTAGCATACTAAAGGGCAATAACTTTACTAATACCTGTAGGAATAAAAATTAACTAGAAATGTGTCCATAGGACACGGATGCCCCCGGTATAAGTTACTAGAACTATGAATTCGCCAAAAAAAATTGATTTCAAAACATGGACCGTTTCAAGTTATTGAGCAGAAAAGGGGCCATAACTCCTTGAAAATTAACCGAAATTGACCTAAATCGAACTTGGCCTGTATTTTATAATTACACAGCTACACACCAAATATTAATTACAAACATGGACCCTTTCAAAAGTTATTGAGCGGAAACCAATTTATTGCAGAAAATCAAGTCGAAAAGGGGCCACAACTCCTGCATAAAATGAGCAACGTTGACCGAAATCGAACTTGACCTGTATTTTATAATTACACAGCTACACACCAAATATTAATTACAAACATGGACCCTTTCAAAAGTTATTGAGCGGAAACCAATTTGTTGCAGAAAATTAAGTCGAAAAGGGGCCACAACTCCTGCATAAAATTAGCAACATTGACCAAATCGAACTTGACCTGTATTTTATAATTACAAAATGACACACTAAATATGAATTCAAAACATGGATCGTTTCAAAAGTTATTGAGCGGAAACCAATTTGTTGCAGAAAATTAAGTCGAAAAGGGGCCACAACTCCTGCATAAAATGAGCAATGTTGACCAAAATCGAACTTAACCTGTATCTTATAATTACACAACTATAGCTACACACCAAATATTAATTACAAACATGGACCCTTTCAAAAGTTATTGAGCGGAAACCAATTTGTTGCAGAAAATTGTCGAAAAGGGGCCACAACTCCTGCATAAAATGAGCAATGTTGACCGAAATCAAACTTGACCTGTATTTTATAATTACACAGTTACAAACTAAATATTAATTACAAACATGGACCCTTTCAAAGTTATTGAGCGGAAACCAATTTGGATGGGACGGACGGCAGGACAGGGGTAACACTTAATGCCCCTTTCGGCATTCTTGAATGCCGGGGGCATAAAAATCACATGCTTACTAACCAAAGGGGGTCGGCACGGTGTTGGGATGGTGTTCAATTGGTTTGGTATAGAGTCCTTAAAACCCAAATATCGAAAACCCATGTTACTAAGTATACATATTGACAAAAAGGGGGTCGGCACGGTGTTGGGATGGTGTTCAAATGGTTTGGTATAAGAGTCCTAAAACTCCAAATATCGAAAACCCATGTTACTAAGTATTCATATTGACAAGGGGTCCGGCTTCCAAAATGCCATTCTGTGCAGAGAACTTGTAACTGGCCAGAAAATAAAGGATTAACATGATAATCTATTCACATAGGGCTCTGTTTCAAGCAATCTAAAAATCATATTCATTTGTTCATAACATGTACCACCTTTTCACACCAGACCACCGAAACGACTAATTTACACCAAAATATGTAAGTAGCAACCCCAGTCATTCTTTCAATCATCCCAGATATGCATGTAACTTGTATCAAATTAAAGAGCTCTTTAATACCTCTTCAAAACTGTTCAGTTTATTAATATACCTCTATTAGAACTAAAGTTACATGAATTTTAAAGTCTATAAAATCGTTCATTTTTGGAATGTTTTACTTTATTTGGATGCTGATTTTTATCTCGCGTCGACGGACCCAAAGTTAAAGACATTTTCAAATAAATTGTTGTATTTTTTTATTTTTCAAGATAATTGAATGAAACTTATGTAATTTGACCTGCTGATTGCATTTCTGCAGTCAAATTCCTTGTATCTTGATGGGGTGTTAGGTTATTAAGAAAAATATTGTACAATTTTATCAGTATTTTATTTTTATTTATTCTGATGACATATTTATAAGTATTATACCTAGTATTCAACTTCATGATTTCAACAGTAACACGTAAAACCAAACTATGTTCATGCACTTCAGATCACAGAAGAATTGAATTGAATGTTGTTTAACGGCTCATCAACACAGTATAGGTTATTTAGAGCCGCCCCAGAGAGAGGGGAAGGATACATAGGAATCCGGGAACCTGCCCTACTCTTATTATCGAATAGATTCCTATGGTTCTTTAACGTGCTCGGTGGATAGACCGATACACGGGACCGCCCGGTTTACGTCCCCATCCGACGGACGAGGCTAAGGTAAAGTGTCTTGCCCAAGAACACACCGACGGAACTCAGTGGCACCACGGAGGATTGAACCCGGGGCCTCCGGTTACAAATCCGCCGCGCTACCGACTGCGCCACGCCAGCCCCTAGATCACAGAAGAAATAACTAGCATGCTAAGTCATATTTTATTCTATTCTGATGCCTAGATCTGTATAACATCTTAGCATTACTTTTCAGTACCACTTTTGTTTTTTTGTACTGTACGATTCAATTATGTTCATGTTTAGAAATAAACTTCTTGAAACAGTTCAAATAAGCTTTGAATTTCTTTATACTCCGAGACCAACCACTGCCGACCCGAATTCACACAGTCTGGAACAATCCCATTTTTAACTACAATTTTAACAATAGCCTGATCTTCAGATGTCACGGATTGTACAACTCCTGGATACCAGTTGTCCTGGTAGGCAACCACAACATAATCACTAATATGAAATGATTTATTCTTTGGAAGTTTTTTTTTTCAATTCATTTTCTAAGTCACACCGGTCATTTTCGTCATTTTCATCATGATCATGCTCACTTTTATTTTTCCTCTTGCGCTTTTCCTGGTCTTTATGATCAGTTTTTTTGCGTTTGTTTGCTGTTATTTTCTCCTTTTCCTGTGTCATTTCGTTGCTGATATCGGTCACCACCTTCTTCTCTTGCTGAATGTGGAGTTGCCGTATAAAATCTTTCCACCCTTTCGTGATTTTTTCATCAAATCGCTTCGCTTACTCAAAGACATGCCATCAAACCACTGCATCATTCCTGCACGATTCCTCTTCAAGAGTCGGACTGACGAATGGTGATGCATTGTCACACTAGGTCTGCATTTTTGGCTACAGTCTAAATCACCAAAATGGTGCTCGCACCCAAGATTTGTTACTTGGGCAAACTTTGTACGTTCAAGATTGTCGGGGCCAGCCTCCTTACAAAACTCTCCTCCTGGCAGGAATGCATCCAGTTGTTTATCAATACATTTTACCATAGCCCTAGAAACAAGCTTTATCAATTCGAACAAGAGTTCTCTGTTATCCTCCTCCATGATAAATAGTGGCTCATATCGCTGGTGGTGCTGGACGGTTTGGAAGTCGGGGGAAGGTGATGCTGACCAATGACTGCTCATGTTGACAAGAATCACGGGATTTTCCGTGCATATTTCAAGGAACGCGTTGAGCTCTTTAATGTACGGGTGGATTTGTAGGTAGGGTACTTCACCACAAATAACTAAGTTCCAGTACGGTCCTGTTATCTTTACATAAAACAACCCTAAGCACTGAAGCATGGCAGTGACAGCCTTTACAGCTTGTAGTTTTAGATTGGGAGATTTCACCGTTTCGAATACATTTAGGAACTCCCGTTGATGGACAAAGATTTCGGCAGATGTTTGGAATAACGCGTTTAATCTGTTGTCGCGATAGTTGCCGATCAGTGACTTTATTCCATTCGCTGCACAATGGGATTCCCAACGATCGCGTATGCCATGGTACTCTCCAGCTGGTCCGAAGACATCTGACGTAGTCCTTACTGCCCGCTCCACAACAGTTCCCTTCTTACTCCAGTACTTAAATGCTGAAAGTGTGTCACGACCAATGGCCCCATGTTTCTCAATGTGTGCCTTTTCAAATTCCTTCATGCCTGGTGAAATGTAGTTATGAAAACCAAGAATAAATGGGCCATACAGTAAAAGCTGTGAACTACTTTCTTATCACCTTCAAAGTTTTTCAGAAGTTCATCTCTCCATTCATTAAGCAGTTTATTGGCTAATTTTCATTACTAGCTCTATCGCTCATTGTAAATGACAGTTTCTGAAGAGAATTTGTAATGTATTCAACTTATGCTTTTCAGTGACTTCAAGTTCAACTGATTCACTGACAGCGTGCAAGTCCGCTAACTCAAACAAGTGGGATTTTGGACCTGCATTTATTGTCACCTCCGTCTCATGAGCAACACGACTAAATCCGAGACTGATGATATCACCACTGTCAAGTGTCACTGATGTGTCGACTATTTTTTGTTTACGGTGTAAATTAGTCGTTTTGGTGGTCTGGTGTGAAAAGGTGTCAATATGTATACTTAGTAACATGGGTTTACGATATTTGGAGTTTTAGGACTCTATACCATACCAAACCATTTGAACACCATCCCAACACCGTGCCAACCCCCTTTGGTACTAACCATGTAAATTGGTTGCAAAAGAGAAGAGTCCCTGACAAGAAATATGTAACATATGGACCATATATACATAAATTAACAGAAACTTAGTGTAGTGCGTGGTCCAGAGGTAGAGCGCCAAATTCCAGATCGAGAGGTCGTGGGTTCGATCCTCGCCACGGCCACATTTATCCTTGAGCAAGATAATTAATCCACATTGCTTAGTACTGGTTCTACCCAGGAAGATATCGAGTGATTATCTAAGTTGCAATAACTTGTTTCGCAATCGAAGTAAAATAAATGTTTAAACTAACAGAAACTTAACAAAGAAAGGGCTATAACTTATCCACTACTTGCTGGAATAGAACTTCTAACATATAGGAATGAAGACATTCACTGATGCTTAATGTTCTGGATGGCGGAATCAGTATACTGAAATGTAACTGGCAGAACACACTAACTAAAGTTGGTTATAAAACATTTTATTTCATTTACTATAACCATTTGTGTTATACATTTATCAAGCAATAACAAAGTACATCATATTATATCACACCTTGTAGGTAGAGTTGAGAATAGTTGCGTCATCTGAACACTTGATCGAAGTCATCTAAACACCTGATAAACGTCATCTGAACACTTTATCATGTTCACCTGAACACATGATCAAGTTCATCTGAACCACTGATCAAAGCCATCTAAACATCTAGTCAAAGTCATTTGAACCCTTGAGAAAATATACCTGAACCCTTGATCAAGTTCATCTGAAAACCCGATCAGTCATCTAAACCCTTGATTAACATTATTTGAACCCTTGATCAAGTTCATCTGAAAACCCGATCAGTCATCTAAACCCTTGATTAACATTATCTGAACCCTTGATCAAGGTCATCTAAACCCTTGATTAACATCATATGAACCTTTGATGAAGGTCATCTAAACATCCGATCAAAATCAAGTCTTCTCAACCTTATCAAACTTGAAAATGAGACCTGGTTCATTGGGTGTCGGTTATAAATCTATATATTTACATATAACACCACTGAGTTCTACTACAGCTGTATATATAACACTGAAGAAAATATTTAACTTTTGCTTTTAAATTAACACTTTGTGAAACTCTGTCAATGTGTTTAAAATAACTGCACTGCAGAGACAATTAAACTTTCCCTGAATATTTATGAAACTTGGTATATTCGTTGTAGAGTAACTTGAAGACTTCTATAACACCATGACTCAGCACAGTGTGAAGCTGGGCCACAGAATGCTTATCACACAGGTCCAGCATCTTGTATATGGCTGGTACCAGCGCTCTCTGTAAAAGGAGGAAGAGGAATAAATACTGCTGCCATAGCTATATATTACAAATTTAAATCATACAGTTTATTTTTGATTTTCAAAAACATTTTAACTGAATGCCCAGCCAAGTTTCAAATATGAAACAAAGGCCATCTGTTTTTTATTAGGAAATATTATGACATCTACTGGTTTAAATGTAATGCTTAAAGCGAATGTAGCGACACAGCCAAACAAGCTCGGAGAAAGGTAAAAGAATTATCAAAATTGGATGATAAGCATAAAAGATATGACCATTTGAAGGTTATTCTAAAACAGATATGGGATCTGCCTTTTTGAGAACTTTGACATCATAGTTCCAAATTACCATATATGGAATGCTGATAAATATCATTTAAAGCAAAGAAAATCACTGCAACTGAATGTAAAATCCTTTACAGGTCATATAAAACATTATTGCCATTAAGTAAATACATATTTTCCAAACAGTTGGCGTCATTTTTTACCCTATAAATCAGTAATTTTTCATATTTATAAATATTCCATATATGGTCATTTAGAACTGTGTTGTCATAGCTCTCAAAATGGCGGTTTTCATATCCGTTTCAACAGAACATTTAAATGATCACATCTATTTTGTTTATTATCCGATTTTGATAATTCTTTCACCCTTATTCAAGTTTTTCAAAACTCTAAATATTAAAGATGATTTGGCTGTGTCACTACATTCCCTTTAAGTTAATTTATAACTATGTGACATTTTCCTATTTTCTTTTGTTTCCAAAAGCAAGAATTTCAATTCCACAAGGCATAGAGCTCTCATGTATTACATGTAGCATCAGCTACTAAGTTAAGTTTAATTTGTTTGAATTCAATTATCAAATTATACTTTATGGTTAACTGACCCTGTCCAGTATACACGTGCTTGAAATCTCACCTTAATTGCCGGCAACAATGTGACTCTCTGTACTGCAGTGACATAGTCAGATACCACGTACATGGCAACCTTGCCAAACTCCACCTTGTGACTTGAGATCAACGTAAATAATCTGTAATAGACGACATATCATCATGAAATTAAATGGGGTTTTATATCCAGGTAACATGTCTTATGTTATACTGGCCGTGGGACAGAAACCTCGGAGGAAGATGAGATCAAGGACGAAAGTTTCCCATCAGACATGCCTCTACCACGGAGCGAAACTAAGCTGGACAGAGGTCTGTAGCTCCAAAATTTGAGGTCTTATCCATTTAGTTACTAAAGCCGATGTTTTGAAAGTTTGGTCATGACCTTAAAGATGCCAAGACAGCTTGTTATCGGTCAATACTAATGCCTCGTTTCTTTTGAATCACTCTTAATATTATTTCATGTTGGATACATGACAGCAGAATAGTCAAGCTCAAAATTATATTTATAATTATATTTATGTTACATAAAACATACACAAGTTTAGAACATATATTACAATTGTGCCTCATAATCATGAAACGTGTCATGTGTACACGTGTATTCAATACTCATACGCAGGACTACGTTGTAGCCATGTATATTTTATATTTCTTCTCAGGACTCTATTGCATAATTATGTCTGTATTCCATTTCATATTCAGAGCTACATTTGAGCCATTTGTATTCTATATTCATACGCAGGACTACATACAGGACTACTTACCGCTCCATGTGATAAGCACAGCCAATCAACTGTTTGATATGTTCCGTCTGCTGTGAGACTTTCTCCTGGTTTGACTGCTCTACCACAGATAGCAGAAGCCATAAAAAACGTTAAGGATTATTTTCTAGTCAGATAAACTCGATGATATAGTATAATTCTGTAATGTCCATTTATCTCAATGTCAAACTCGTTCAAATGCAAATCTTTCAACCAAATTTGACTTGTAAATGAGAAAGTGCCAATTCTTACAGATGAGGTAGGTATACAGTACTGGTTCTACCCAGGAAATTGTGGGTGGTCTGCCTCCACCACACATCATTTATAGCCGAAAATCTGCTGAAAATGACGTAAAATACCATTCAATCAATCAACCATCAAACCAAATTTGGTGAAAATCTAATACCCTTTACTAAAGTTATCCTATGAACAGAAACGTGCAAAAGATATTTGACAACACTAGCGCAAAAGCTCAACTGGCCCAAGGGCACGAAAATTCCACTTGTCCGCTTGCCATGAGTGCTCATTGATGCAGGACGAGTAGTAAATTCAGATAAAGTCTTTAACAATTTATCAATTTGACCATTCAAATATTATGTAGGAGGAGTACTTAAGAAACAATTTTTCCTGCCCTGTATGACCTATAAGAGTTAATAGCTGTGGAATTTGGTGCTGGTTACAATAAACGATTTATCACATGACTTACGGCCTTGGAGTGCATTAAGCCAATTCTATATTTTTGATAATTCACTAGTTGAATAAATTTACATCAATGACGTCATCTTAAGGAACTTATTTTTCGAAGTTAAGTGCAGTATTCATTCCAGGATGAAATGTTACTGGGCCCAATTAGGGTAAAAAAAACGTGACCATTCTGAAAAAAAACAGGGCCTTACAAAGAAAATAAAGAAAATGTGGTCTTGTATTTGTGTTCTGTCTTTATGTTTTATCCCTGGCCCACCATTACTGTTTCTTAGTTCTACAACGCTTTCTGTTATTATTTCAGTCCAACAACTGCTTAAATGGAGCATCCCTGCACAAATGTATTGCTCTGATTATGTTCAATACATATCTTACAAAAACATGTTGTTTTTTTCTCGGTCACAGGAGAGCCAGCTTATAAGCTTCTCCAACCAACAATTTTGAAACACTCTCTCCTTGTAGGCCTACTTAGCCGTTTTAATTTGTTTTCGGTTCCGACTTTCAGATTTGTTTCGATCGGAAGACCTATCGACAATGCGCTTTCTGTTTCATTCGATACAGCATTAGCCAAATGGGGTTATGAGGATGCTGATTTGGCAGATTTGGTATTTTTGGAAGGAAAGAAGTACATTTTTCGATTGATTTGGTGTTTCAGAAACATGTTTATGCTATAGATGCGCCATTGTGACACAGCGAATAAGGTTTACAACCACATCCAATGAAATTGGGAGTAGGAAAGTTGTATTGATTTTGCTATAGTACAGGCCAATCAAAAATCAATACATTGACTTCCAGACGGGACGAGTTCACTTTACCTTCGAGAAACTTGAATAAACGGATGTTATCAACGATTATTTCATGTTCTGATTAACATTTTTCAATGCGTCATTTTATGTAATTTCTTTTGCGTCATTCATGATATAAGTGCGCCAGCAGCGCAAGGGCGCATCCTGGAATGAAAACTGTAAGTAATAAACAGATATCTCACATTCGCACTTATTTATTAAATTTTTTATTAAACTCGTATGATGCTCAAATGCCACCATATCATTTTTGAGCACTCATGTATAATCCTTTACAGGCTAAATGAACAGACCTTTTTCCATTATATATACCGATAAACACACAAAAGTTAGAATGAGTATTAATGAAGTAAATCTCTTATTTTCTTTATTACGAACAAAGGATATTTTTAGCACAGCCTATATACGCTGGAATATTGTGGAACACAGTCTCCGAGTGTTGAACCAGTAATGTGTTCAGTACATCAGTGACGGCCTGGAACACCGAGAAGTATGTGCTGCCATCTAGTGGTGCGTACACACAGCTGTGTAAACACAAAATAGACGTCTGAGCTGGCAGGAACTTCTGAAATGAAAGACAAATGAAATTAAATGGGCTTTATGTCATAAGGTTATACTGGGACAACAACCTCCGAGGGAAATGAGATGAAGATGAAGTTTCCCATCAGACATGCCTCCGCAAGGATGTGAACCCACGCGGGGAAGAGGTCTGTAGCTCCGAAGTGCAATGCTTTATCCACTGATGTACCGAGGCCGTCAAAATCAGACAAACAACTGAACTGATATCAATTAAACATAGCTTGAACATTAGTTCTGAATGTTTTAACTACTACTGTGCTGCCACACTGGAATACCACGCCGTAGACACACGATATTATACCCCACTCAGTCACATTATACTGACACTGGGCCGACCAGTCCTAGCACTACCCTTTATATGCTGAGTGTCAAGCAAAGGAGCTACTAGTACCATTTTTATAAAGTCTTTGATATGACCCGGCCTGAGATTAAACCCATGAACTCCGGCATGCAAGACAAAAGAAAGCATGTATATAATACCGTTTGTGTTCATAATGCTGCATATGCTGCTGTTTAATTCCACATTTGCTCAAAGTAAAACTAGCAATATTGCTCAAGGTGATAAATAGCGTTCGCCTCAACCTGGTCTGGAACCCAGGGTATCTCACTTAACATGAATGCACTCAACCAGCTGAGCTATCAAGGGCAGACACTGTATAATAGTAACACATGACCAAAAAAATCCATGTTGAAAGAGACGCAACTCTTGTCAAATATAGGTGTGGCCCAAATCTGCCAGAAAATGAATATCCTCAGTTGGGGAGTATTTGTGTGAATTTATCAACATTTGATATATACATTCGTTTTGATACTGACAAATTTTGAGACACAAGGACAGTTTTTGTGACACAAGGACGTAACTGACAAAGTGAAGAAGAGGGGGTATAAAAATAAAGTTCATTCATTATTATGTTACGACCAGAATATTCACTTACTGGGCCCAGCGCCAGCATCTGATGCTGTGTGTTCAGGATGGGTACCGTTATCTCCTTGACAACAGCCTGGTTACCATGGTGATACAACTGCTGTAATACACTCTGGAAATTCAACATCATCTAAAATCAAAAGAAATTACAAATGCGAAATAAAGTTTGAAAGAAATGTGGAAATGTGTCCAAGGAACACTGATGCTCTGATCTGCATTTTGGATTATCATTAAAGGTCGGAGCACAGGAAACCAATACTTTTTTAAGGATGGCCTTGTATGTACTCCTTGTGAGAGATAAATGTTTAAAATGTCTATCCTGGTCTCAATCATAGATGCAAATTGATACAAAATGAATGATTCCTGAGTATATCTTAAAGAGGCTCTACCTATATATTTTTGTCCACCAATTGATATAAACTTTACTTAGTTATAAAGAGGACTATGAACAAGAGCTGTCGGAGAACAGCGCAGCTCGACTATTCGATTTTTCGGAGAATAATAAATTTATAGCTAGTATATACCATCAGAAAACAAGGCTACAACAATGTGGGGTGGGGTTGATAGCACAACATAACTATGTGTAAGAATTGACCAAAACTACACAGAAATATGTAAAAAAAATATAAAAATAAAATAATATCGAGTTTTGAGTGGGGTGAGGGGTGGGAGAGAGGCGGGGCTGGATGGTGGGGGAGTGGGGGTGGTGAGAGCAACATATATGTGTAAGAAGCTATGTAATAATTCACCAAAACAACACAAAAATATGAAGATTTTTTTTTTTTTTTTAAATCGAGTTTGAGTGGGATGGGGTAGAGGTGTGGGGTGGGGAGGGCAACAAGAGTAAGAATTGACTAAAACAACAAACAAATATGTAAAATAATAATAATAATAATTCAAGTGGGGTGGGGTGAGGGGAGAGGCGGGAGTGAGTTGGGGGTGGGGGGGGAGAGGGTGCAACACATGTGTGTAAGAATTGCTAAAACAACAAAGAAATATGTAAAAAAAAAAAAAAGTTCCAAGTGTGGGGCGGGATGGGGGGATGGGGTGAGGGGGGGTTAAAACATATAAGTGTCAGAATTGATAAAAGCAACACAGAAATATGTAAAAAAAAACAAAAACAAAGTTCCAAGTGTGGGGCGGGATGGGGGGGGATGGGGGGGGGATGGGGTGAGGGGGGGGTTAAAACATATAAGTGTCAGAACTGATAAAAGCAACACAGAAATATGTAAAAAAAAAATTCAAGCGGGGGGGGGGGGGGGGGGGGGGGGGGGGGGGGTGGTGGATGGGGCAACATATATGTGTAAAAATTGACTAAAACAACAAAGAAATATGTAAAAAAAACAAAAAGTTTCAAGTCTGGGGCGGGGTGGGGGTGGGGGGTGAGAGGCGGGAATCAGTTGGGGGTTTGTGGAGGTTTATGTGTGTAAGAATTGACTAAAACAACAACAAAATATGTAAATAAAAAAAAATCAAGTGTGGGGCATGGTGGGTGGGGTGATGGCATGAGAGGCGGTGGGGGACGGGCTTGGGGGTGGAGAACGGGGAGGGTTGCAACATACATGTATAAGAACTGACAAAAGCAACACAGAAATATGTAAAAAAAAAGAAAAAAGTTTCAAGTCTTGGGCGGGATGGGGGTGGGGAGGTGATGGGGTGAGAGGCGTGGGGGTGGGGTGGTGGGTGCAGGGAGGGTTGCAACATATATGTGTAAGAATTGACTAAAACAACACAGAAATATGTAAAAATAAATAAAAAATCAAGTGTTGGGCGTGGTGAATGTGGTGATGGGGTGAGAGGCGGGGGGGGGGGGGGGGGGGGGGGGGGGAAGGGGGCGGGGAGGGTTGCAACATATATGTGTAAGAATTGACAAAAGCATCACAGAAATATGTAAAAAAAATAAAAAAATCAAGTGTCGGGCGTGGTGGGTGGTGTGATGGGGAAAGAGGCGGGGGGGGGGGGGGGGGGGGGGGGGGGGGGGTGCGGGGCGGGGGGGTTGGCTTCGGGGGGGGGGGGTGCAACATATATGTGTAGGAATTGACAAAAGCAACTCAGAAATATGTAAAAAAAAAAAAAAAAAAAGGGGGGGGCGGGGTAGAGGGGGAGGGGGGAAGGGGGGGGGGGGGGGAGAGGAGGGAGCCCATGCCCCAATATGGGTGAAGTAATAAGATGCATAATGCTATAACAAATCCCAAACCAAAATTCTAGATATATACATGGTTACATGCAAACCTAGATCTGCCTTTATTGCACATTTTATGGGCCATCACAATTTGGGTTCCATAGGAGCCCAGAATTTGCAAAAGACAAAATTACTTATCCAACCCTTTACAACATACTATAAGGAAACCAATTCCAAAATTTAGTTCAGCTAGGACAAGAAATGTAAGAGATATAGACCTGTAAACACAGCTTACACACAAAATTTGATGTGAAACAGACACATTTTAAGGGCTATCAGAATTTGGGTTCCATGGGAGCCCAGGGGTTACAGGAACCAAAATTACTTAAGCAGCCCTTAAGATAATGCTATAAGGAAGCTAATGGCCAAATTTGGTTGAGCTAGGGTAAGAATTGTAAGAGATATAGACTTGTAAACACAGCTTACACGCAAAATTTGATGTGAAATGGGACACATTTTATGGGCTGTCATAATTTGGGTTCCATGGGAGCCCATGGGTTACAGGAACCAAAATTGCTTATGCAGTCCTTAAGATAATGCTATAAGGAAGCCCATGGCCAAATTTGGTTGTGCTAGGATAAGAAATGTAAGAGATATAGACTTGTAAACACAGCTTACACGCAAACCTGAATGTGGGACGCAGACGCCGACCCCGGGGTGATTACATAAGCTCTCTTATTCTTCGAATAGTCGAGCTAAAAAGGTAAATGGCAATAATTTCACCCCATGTAATATGCGTTTTGCTGGGGAAAAACAGGATTGAAAAGATCGGATTTTTGAAATTGTATTTGTAATTGTTTTAGACAAGCCGATTGCAGAGATTTTCCGATCTTATTTGTTTACAATCGGAACTACCTTGTCGGATTGGCGAAGAGTTCCGATTGATTCGTTTACTATCGGAACTGCCCGAATAGTTTGTTTTCGTTCAACTGAATCGCAATCCGCATGTCCGAGAAAATATTGTTTTGATCATAATTAATAATTTACAGAACTGGAATACGAACCATGTTTCTTCTTAGAATACTCATAAAAATAGCTTTGTATACATATAAATGCAGTAATATTGAGTATTTAATAGTTTACATTAAAAATCGCGTAGATATAGGTAGTGCCTCTTTAATCATATTGTTTATATTATTTACATGCACTGCACCTCTGAGGTGAGTGTCACAATATGACCCTACACATGTTGATCGGATGTAAAGAATTCATTACATCATTTATTTCCTTATAAGGGCATATAACCATTCACTCATGTGCCATGTCTTTTACTACACAAAACATATGTGTAATGAAACCAGACAAGGCAATAACATATAAATCGTACACTGTGTGTAATGTATCTTACTACATGAGGCATATGTGTAATTATTAAACCAGATAAGGCAAGAATATATAAATCTTACACTGCGTGTAATGTATCTTACTACATGAGGCATATGTGTAATAATTAAACCAGACAAGGCAATAACATATAAATCTTACACTGCGTGTAATGTATCTTACTACATGAGGCATATGTGTAATAATTAAACCAGATAAGGCAATAACATATAAATCTTACACTGCGTGTAATGTATCTTACTACATGAGGCATATGTGTAATTATTAAACCAGATAAGGCAAGAATATATAAATCTTACACTGCGTGTAATGTATCTTACTACATGAGGCATATGTGTAATAATTAAACCAGATAAGGCAAGAATATATAAATCTTACACTGCATGTCATGTATCTTACTACATGAGGCATATGTGTAATTATTAAACCAGACAAGGCAAGAACATATAAATCTTACACTGCGTGTCATGAATCTTACTACATGAGGCATGTGTAATAATTAAACCAGATAAGGCAATAACATATAAATCTTACACTGCGTGTCATGTATCTTACTACATGAGGCATATGTGTAATAATTAAACCAGATAAGGCAATAACATATAAATCTTACACTGCGTGTCATGTATCTTACTACATGAGGCATATGTGTAATAATTAAACCAGACAAGGCAAGAACATATAAATCTTACACTGCGTGTCATGTATCTTACTACATGAGGCATATGTGTAATAATTAAACCAGACAAGGCAATAACATATAAATCTTACACTGCGTTTAATGTATCTTACTACATGAGGCATATGTGTAATTATTAAACCAGACAAGGCAATAACATATAAATCTTACACTGCGTGTAATGTATCTTACTACATGAGGCATATGTGTAATTATTAAACCAGATAAGGCAAGAATATATAAATCTTACACTGCATGTCATGTATCTTACTACATGAGGCATATGTGTAATAATTAAACCAGATAAGGCAAGAATATATAAATCTTACACTGCGTGTCATGTATCTTACTACATGAGGCATATGTGTAATAATTAAACCAGACAAGGCAAGAACATATAAATCTTACACTGCATGTCATGTATCTTATACATGTGGCATATGTGTAATAATTAAACCAGATAAGGCAATAACATATAAATCTTACACTGCGAGCCATATAACGGAGAACTTTCGCCTGCTCGTCCGAGAACTCGAGTTTCAACAGATGGCGCCACACATACAAGGAAGACTGGATCTGCCGTCTGTCAGTCAGTAACTTACTGGAACTCTGGAAGTAGTGAACAAACAATTTCTATGATTAGTAACAATTAATTACTAGAAGAGTGAAACCCAGAGACCATCTATTATTTTCTCTCCGTTGCAGAACAGGGCCTCTCAAGACAGGGTCAAGATTGTCAAACAACAAAAGTAAATGTTAAACAAGATGTTGAAGCACCTCAAAGTACCCACCCTAGGCTATTCATTAGCCTCAGCCAGTCACCATAGGCTAAATAAACTTTAAAATGGCTAAACCGTTTTCAAGCATTCTAGCCAAAATGGTTAAAATAACTTTTTCGTTGATGCAACTATGTTTGTATTAACATCCTTGAGTGGTTCCCAAGGAATCACAAAAACTGTTTTTAATACTATAAATTGTAAGATCTGCTATAAAAAGCATACCACCACTTGCCAATCTAGAATGTGTTACAAGTTTTGCACTTTGAGAGAACATGTCAATATTCTAAAATGGCTAAAACATTTTAGCAAAATTTGGCTAAACAAGAATCCATACAGCCAAAAGAAAATATAGGTGGTATAGCCAAAGTGGCTAAACATGTTCAAGTTCAGAGCTATTTCGAGACATAGTGGGAACAGTGTATTATGCAGAAATTGGAGGTTTGGGTGTACAAATATGCAAAACAGGTACATTTAAGATAAACTTATCTTCTATAAATGTATCCCAAACATAGCAATGTTGAGAAAGTAAGAGGGGAAATGATTTTTATCAAAAGAAAAATATAATAAATGATCTTACGCTAGTACTCATTCATTACTGAACGAGTTGGCAAAATGATATAATGCGAGGCTCTTGCCCTGAATCTCACTGAAAAAGCCCTGAATTTCTGTTCAATAAATAGCCCAGCCACATGTGTGGTAATCATAAATGGTGAAAACTATATGAAATGGATACTGAACTACTTTACATGGTAACATGTAATTTTAATTTTATGTAATAGTACATATATATGTAGTATGCTTAGCATATTGATAAAAAATTTGACTGGTCAAATGCAATGGTCAGTTACATTTCTAACTGACAGCGTGGATCTATGAATTGGCGAGAGCATGTATTAGGGAACAGTCCAAGCTACGACCTAGGGTGTGGTCCTAAATTCTATTTTCACTAAATTTCAGAAAAAGATCACTTCATAAAATATCATTTACTTACTTCATGGGTCAAAGGGAAGACCAGTGACCATGTTGTACTAGAAGCCACATTATTGAAAATAGATGCTGAACAATTTGCTCTGATGAGTAACAACAAATATTATCAATTAATGTAAAATATGTTCTTGTTATATGGTGGGGAGAGTGTGTACAATTAATGTAAAATATGTTCTTGTTATATGGTGGGGAGAGTGTGTAGTGGTTTTGGTGGTGGTGTGAATGAGGGAAGTGGGGTGGGGGAATTAGCAATAGAATAGTTTTACAAGACTACAAGATACATAAAATCTCACTTACAACATCCTCAACCAGTCCTTGAATGACCTGACTAAAATGGTCAATGTCGAATGATGCCAATAAAGCTGCCATTACCGCCTGAACCTGCATCAGTATGACCTTTGAACTTTGACCTTCTAATTTTCCTTCAAACACCAGTGACTTGTAACAGGAGGTTATCATTGCAGGACTAAGAATTTTCCCTGCTGTTTCCAACATATCTTTCTCCAAACTTTGCGGGTTGTCTTTTTCCAATGTTAAGTTTGAAACATTGTCATAACTATTCATATTACTGTCTTTAAGAGATTTTACATTCTCCAAATTGTTTCTGTTTTTTATTGCTTCCTTGCCTTTTGAATTTGACATGGCACTATCGTGTAATTGGTTAAATTCACTTCCTGTCTTCTCTAAATGGACAGTGCTACCACCAATCAGATCCTTGCTAGACTGTGTCTGCTGATTCAACAACTTCCTCAATAGAACAATGAGTATGTTCCAGATTTTAAGCTTACATTCCGATGAAAACACATCGTCCATGAGACTATGGCATCGAGATATTGTGTAGAGGAAGTTTAAAGCTGTCATCTTTGTGAAAATATCTTTATCCACCTGAAAAACAACAACAACAGCTTCTTGTTAAAGGGACACATGACAATCTTGATTTATTAGAAACTCACGGCATCCCGTTAGTTTTCCTACATAACTTGCATTTATTCAATCATCAATATTAATTATTAGAACAGTTGAAAGCAAATTGTTCTTACATATTACTGACTATATATACTCTGTTAACCCTGACCAACCTGATCTGGGTTTACAATGGATGCAAAGGCTATTAGGCTAAATAAAATTATACCTGAGTTTACTGTAACCCGACTGACCCTCTGAAAACACTGTTACCCGACCGACCCTCTGAAAACACCCCCCGACTCCCTATTTTTTTTATTGAAAACAACAAATTTAAAAAAAAAAAAATTGGGAAAAAATATTTATGTTCAAGTGATCACGGCCGACTCATGTGCTCATTGTCCTGCTGTTGGAACTGACCCTCTTCCGGACTTGCGAAAAATAAATTGAACTGTTTTACCCCTTTGCAATAATTGCAAGTGATTGGGAAAAGAGCCAGTTGTTGCCAGGCCTTTTGGGAAACAATAAAACATACACAATTTCATATTGTTATCTATTGTAGTTTTTAAAATACCACATTTTCCCAGTCATCAAAGCTCATCGCCACCTTAAATGTAACTTCGCCAAAAAATAAAATAAAATGCCTACCTACCTACCCTATTTTTTTCAGCAATGTTACGGTAAACACAGGTATAATTTTATTTGGCCTTATAGTCGTGCTTAGCGGGTTAAGAAGTATTAAAGTAGTTTATTACGTCTCTGGAAGCACCTAATAATAATAATAAAGAGACTGAAAATTGGGGAAATTTCTCCTAATTTCATGTTGAACAGGGCGGAAGTTTCACAAAATATTGCCGGATTTTAAACAAACATATAGTAAAAAGTTATAAGCAAATATGAAAGTTTCATTCATGTTAAAACCTAGCAAACATTTATTTTTCCAATTATGATATTTTTCTTAAATCCTTTAAAAAAATCCTTCGATGTTTAAGAGAAACGCCAAATACGGTTATACTTAATTTAAGCAACTTTTTATCAAGAATTAATTGTTAATCTTTGGATTGTATTTTTTTATCAACATACTGAATAGTTTTGCTACTTAACTGGTATAACTTATATAACTTATAGGTCTATTTATGAAATGTTTAAGATCTGTGTATGACAGACACAGTTTACATTCAATAATGGATCTTGATAGTCACTATAAGCAGGTTGCTAGGTAGGGTTGAGACGCTAAGATGCAATACATATTTCATTACAGATTCAAAGCAAAAACGTCAGACAAAAAATATTTATAACTCTCAGAAAAATGTGTGTCAATACATGACAGGTCTCCCGCCAGCAAGAAAAAACAAAACATTTTTCTCCTTGAAAATAACTTATCTAGCTTAAAAAAGAATGCTGTGCCACCGATATCTATAAATATCGTGCTCAGCAATCTCCAAAGATAGGAATGAGTAACAGAATATAAAATAATGTTCTAACATGTGCCAAATATGTGTTTAGAAGCTCGACAAGTGGAATTTTAGGTTTTGTGATATTTTGAATGGAAAATAATTGGAAAATTAGTCTGATAGCAAAATCTCTATTTCTAGCCCAAATCTCCCAATTTTTGAGACCAATCTCCCTATTTGACTCCAATCTCCCTATTTGACCCATCAGAAGTTGGCAGGATTGTGCGTCACTCAAACCATTCAAGCACATCCCTGTCCTCTCCCAATCCCTCCTCTCCCTAAAACAACACCTCCCCTCCCCCCAAAAATGATGGAATATTTACCATATCTTCTTCCAAGACTTTCTCACACCATCTTATAATGTGATCAAAGTTCTCGTAGAAGGCTTCCTTCAATTTGTCATCAATGAAGTATGTAGCTAACACAGTCGTGTTACACTGCACTAGAACTGTCTCAGCATGGGTCACGTGACCTTCATGGACCATGTGACCATCTTCTCTGATCAGGGGAGATAACTTCAACAGTGCTGTGGCCAGGGAAAGATAAATAGCACTGCAGGTGGTCCTGACTCCCTCATTCAAGTATGCCCTAATCAACATCTGAAATATTAAATAAACTTATGATAAAAAAGATGAAATCAATTTTCGAATAAGTAAATCTCGGTGTGGCTAGTGTATGCAGTAAATTTGTGATTTAAAGGGACTGGAGGCAATATGTAAGAATTATGGATTTCCAAATTTAAAGAAACTAATCCTCCAAATACAACTTATATTTATATCTCACCTTGCTGGGTTCCTTCATGAGATACATCATAGTAATACAAGGTATTTATATCTCACCTTGCTGGGTTCCTTCATGAGATACAGCATAGTAATACAAGGTATTTATATCTCACCTTGCTGGGTTCCTTCATGAGATACAGCATAGTAATACAAGGTATTTATATCTCACCTTGCTGGGTTCCTTCATGAGATACAGCATAGTAATACAAGGTATTTATATCTCACCTTGCTGGGTTCCTTCAGGAGATACAGCAGAGTAATACAAGGTATTTATATCTCACCTTGCTGGGTTCCTTCATGAGATACAGCATAGTAATACAAGGTATTTATATCTCACCTTGCTGGGTTCCTTCATGAGATACAGCATAGTAATACAAGGTATTTATATCTCACCTTGCTGGGTTCCTTCAGGAGATACAGCATAGTAATACAAGGTATTTATATCTCACCTTGCTGGGTTCCTTCATGAGATACAGAATAGTAATACAAGTTATTTATATCTCACCTTGCTGGTTTCCTTCAGGAGATACAGCAAAGTAATACAAGTTATTTATATCTCACCAATACAAGTTATTTATATCTCACCTTGCTGGTTTCCTTCATAAGATACAGCAGAGTAATACAGATTATTTATATCTCACCTTGCTGGTTTCCTTGAGAAGATACAGCATAGTAATACAAGGTATTTATAACTCACCTTTCTGGTTTCCTTGAGGAGATACAGCATAGTAATACAATGTATTTATATCTCACCTTGCTGGGTTCCTTCAGGAGATACATCATAGTAATACAAGGTATTTATATCTCACCTTGCTGGTTTCCTTGAGGAGATACAGCATAGTAATACAAGGTATTTATAACTCACCTTGCTGGTTTCCTTGAGGAGATACAGCATAGTAATACAATGTATTTATATCTCACCTTGCTGGTTTCCTTCAGGAGATACAGCAGAGTAATAAGTTATTTATATCTCACCTTGCTGGGTTTCTTCAGGAGAAACAGCAGAGTAATAAGTTATTTATATCTCACCTTGCTGGGTTTCTTCAGGAGATACAAGAGACTAATACAAGTTATTTATATCTCACCAATACAAGTTATTTATATCTCACCTTGCTGGTTTCCTTCAAGAGATACAGAGCCAGTTGCAATGTGCCCTTCATGGAGTGTTTCAGCAAGTCTGGCCCATCCAACTTCTTACACAGCTGGGAGAAAACATAAATTATATAAAAACCAAATAAAATAATACTTGGTTTTATTTCATTTTTTTATAATTGAAGATTTTCAGCTCGGGAACAATTAGATACCGATTTATTTGAATGGCAGAACCTGCTTTGTACAAAAAGAAGTACTTGCCTTGTTTTGCACAGCTTGCATTTTCGAGTGCTGACAAACTAAACACTTGTCGGAATAATTCAGATTTGTTTTTATTCTAAAAAAAAAGAAAAAGAAAGGGAGTCGGCAGTGTTTTCTAGAGAGTCGATCAGCTGACAATAAACACAGGAATTAATTTATTTGGCCTAACATATACATATATTAATGAAGAAAACAAGTCAAAACAAAAATATTTCTGTCAAACCTTTAAAACAAATATAAAGATACAGATGTTTGGGTTAAGGGTATCAATTCCACTCACATTCGGTAAATAACAACTTTTTAGTTTTTAAGCTAACGTCGCAGTGTTATGGTTCCGGTTAGTATTACAGAGATTAGCACTAGGTATGCTAAAAGCTGATTTAGGCCCCTATTCAAATTTTGATGAAATATGCACAGATGTTTTGAATAATATAATTAAATGGACGATTTTCAGATTTATTCAAATAATTTTATTCATTTTCAGAAACTTGTAATTTTGTGACACACTAATGCACGGACAAACAATATAGTTAAAGGGACACATGGCAATCTTGATTTTTTTTAAAATTCAAAGCATTTCAGTTTTTCTACATAACTTGCATTTATTCAATCATTAGGAATCAAAAAAAAAAATTGTTCATATTACTAACTGTTGATTTTATTGCACCAAAAATATATTTAAAGGGATACACAGCAATTCCGTTACCTTTTGTACGTCTTTGTTTAATCATTAATATGAAATTATAAGAATGGTATGAAGCAAATTGTTTTTGCATATTATTTATAATTTAACTCTTTATTATATTGCATGAATAATATATTAACTTATGGTAGAATAAGACGAAAAAATGAAAACTCTAAATTTTATGCAAGCAGGTTTAAAGTAAACATGACACTCGCTTAAAAACTTCAAGATTGTCGTGTGTTCCTTTAAGACTGTGTTGAGCTTTTCACTAAGCAGCTGGACAAACATGATATGCCAGTCAGAATGTGTCGGGAACACTACCTTGTCAACGCAGCCAGGCAACTTGTCCAGAACCTGGTAGTCTTTCACCATGACAGCACAAGACGTCTCCACAAACAACAAAATCTTCATGTAGTTCGCATCATTCTGAAATGAAATTAAAACAGTATATTAAATCATTTTAGAATTATTTTATATTTAGAATTTTATTATTCTTGGTTTCACGAAACTCATTACTCATGGAGACACAGACAGTCTTAATCTGTTTTTCACAGCAATTTAAACACTCAATCATTCTCGTAACTCAATGAGTTTCATCATAATAGGATGACGTGATGTCATAATACCAGGATGTGATGTCATAATACCAGCATGTGATGTCATAATACCAGAACTTGTGTCATGAAAAACCAAATGAAATTATGAACGAAGCATTATAGGTTATTTATAGCCGCTCCAGCCCCCCGTGAGAAGATAAGCATACATACTCAAGAATACATGAACCTGCCGTGCTATTACTAACAATTAGATTCCTAGTGTTCTTTATCATGCTCGGACGATAGACTCCAATGCATGTGACCACTTGGTCTATGTCCCCATCCATCAGACGATGTCACACTGATGAAATATAGTGGCACCGCTGAGGCTCAATTTTTCAATCCACCATTCTATCCACCGGGCCATGCTAATATCAGACATTTGATAAATTTAAAGCCACTCTCCCGCCAACAACAGGCAACTTTTATAACAAATTTAAACCATTTTTAAGCCTATTAACTATAAGTTATAATGTAACTTACATATGTTGCAAATCTGAACACGACAACTATAATATAACCGCCTTAACCGGCCAAGCAAAACATCGCCCTATCGTGTTTCGAATTATGAGTTACCAACTCTTAATTCATTTTACGCATACTTAATTTCATGTATTTAAAGTATGCGTTACTAAATACAGTCTGTTAAACGGCACACATGCATAATTATATGACCTCTACACATGGAAATAGTTTGGAAGAACGGTTTTGTGTTGTAAAATTTACCTGTTGTTGGCGGGAGAGTTGCTTTAATTATGTCGATGATAGATTACAGATTTGTGACCTAGTTTACCGGTAATTTAAAAAAAAAATCATGCTTAAACGGACATCATACAGCGATAATTTTCTAAAACTTGCGGCATCCCGTTCGTTTTTCTACTTAACTTGTATTTGGCAATTTTAAGATTAATAATAAGAATAATAAAAATAGTTGGATGAATTGGGGTTTTAGGGTGCACCAAGAATAATTCAAAGTTCATCAAAGTCCATCGTATTTGCATATTACTAACTGTTGATTTTATTGCATCAATAATAAGTTTAAACCTATATACCTAGGGTATTATGTGAACACAGTATCATTTATCTAGAATCTAGGGTAATAAAAAAGAAATGAATGAATGACTCATTTAAGGTGTTGTTTGGTGCCTAACTGGGGTTAGTTATGCATGCATAGCTAATGCCCCCTTTACACAGAAGGAGATCGTTGAGCGATACAAAATTGGCCCGATCTCTCTACGATCTCCTAAAACCTCTAACAAGTCGCTCATTGAGCGATCAAAAATTCAATTTTCGGCAACTTTAATGGCGATCTATAGAGATCATTGAGCGACCTTGGCGATCATTGAGTGCTCATTGAAAGATCGCTGAGAGATCATTGGGAGACCGATGAGATCGTTGAGTGCTCCTTGAGCGTTCGTTGAGAGATCGCTTACCTTGGTGATCGATCTCCTCATAGTTTTGGACTGGGTCAAAACTATGAGGAGACCGTGGCGACCGTAGAGATCACTGGAGGATCATTGAGAGATCATTGCGATATGTTGGCGATCACTGGGCATTCACTGAAAGTTCGTCAAGAGATCTGGCCAATTTTTGATCGCTCAACGATCGCCAACTCTGTGTGAAGGGGGTATAACCCAGGAGAGTTCAGCACATAAAACATATAAAACATCATACATAAAAAAAAAAACCATAGTAATATTCATTAATTTCTTTTTTATTACCCTAGATTACAGATTAAATGATAAATTCTAGGTTCACATGAAACCCTGTTTACAGTAGAATGATGATGAAAACAAAATGCAAATTTTTTATATTTAAAGGGGTTGATGCACTATTTTCAAACAAGATTTATTTAAAAGGACTCTGGAAAACTTGAAAAAAGCTGAAATAATTATCAAAATGCCATGAAAAATAAAGGAGATATGACCTATTGAAAATTTGCAAAGAACACAAATGGAGGCAGCCATCTTGGAATAATGACATCATCGCGCCTTTTTACCATATATGGCATATTGACAAAATACATTTTAAAGCAAAGAAAATCACTGCAAATTGATTAAAAATAAATATACGGATGTAAAATGTATACATTGTATGCTTATTTTTCATTTGCAGTGCTTTTCTTTGCTTTAAAAGACATTTTGTCAATATGCCATATATGGTAAAAAGGCACGATGACGTCATCGTTCCAAGATGGCCGCCTCATTTATGTTTCTTTGCAAGTTTTCAATAGGTCATATCTACTTTATTTTTCATGGCATTTTGATAATTCTTTCAGCTTTTTTCAATTTTTTTCAGAGCCTTTTAAAATAAACCTTGTTTGAAAATAGTGCATCAACCCCTTTAATTATATGCAAGCAGGTTTGAAGTCAAAATGATACTGGATTAATGAATCGAGGTACTAATTTTAATGCTTGATAAAAACTTCAAGATTGCCGTGTGTCCCTTTAATGGGGATGGGATGAGAATGTTTGGCTTAGTTGTTTCGGATGGCGCGTGTTTTATATTTTCTTACGTTTAGTAACAAGTCTGATTCACGGGTAAAAAAGCGCACTATAACTCTTGTGACTTCCTGCCTTTGCAAAATGTTATTAGTGACCTCCAGTGCAAACATAATATTTCTCAGGGATAGTATCTCCAGTGCAAACATAGTACTCCTCAGAGATAGTATCACCAGTGCAAACATAATACTCCTCAGGGATAGTATCTCCAGTGCAAACATAATACTCCTCAGGGATAGTATCACCAGTGCCAACATAATACTTCTCAGGGATAGTATCTCCACTGCAAACATAATACTCCTCAGGGATAGTACCTCCAGCGCAAACATAATTCTCCTCAGGGATAGTATCTTCAGTGCAAATATAATACTTCACAGGGATAGTATCTCCAGTGCAAACATAATACTCCTCAGGGATAATATCTCCAGTGCAAACATAATACTTCTCAGGGATAGTATCTCCAGTGCAAACATAATACTCCTCAGGGATAGTATCTCCAGTGCAAACACAATACTTCTCAGAGATAGTATCTCCAGTGCAAACATAATACTTCACAGGGATAGTATCACCAGTGCAAACATAATACTTCTCATGGATAGTATCTCCAGTGCAAACATAATACTCCTCAGGGATAGTATCTCCAGTGCAAACACAATAACCCTCCGGGATAGTATCTCCAGTGCAAACATAATACTCCTCAGGGATAGTACCTCTAGTGCAAACATAATACTCCTCAGGGATAGTATCTCCAGTGCAAACACAATATTCCTCAGGGATAGTATCTCCAGGGCAAACACAATACTCCTCAGGGATAGTATCTCCAGTGCAAACATAATACTCCTCAGGGATAGTATCTCCAGTGCAAACATAATACTCCTCAGGGATAGTACCTCTAGTGCAAACATAATACTCCTCAGGGATAGTATCTCCAGTGCAAACACAATATTCCTCAGGGATAGTATCTCCAGGGCAAACACAATACTCCTCAGGGATAGTATCTCCAGTGCAAACACAATACTCCTCAGGGATAGCATCTCCAGTGCAAACATAATACTCCTCAGGGATAGTACCTCTAGTGCAAACATAATACTCCTCAGGGATAGTATCTCCAGTGCAAACATAATACTTCTCAGGGATTCAGATGCTCAAAATGCTTATTGACGCCATTATCAAAAGTGGTAGCAATGCATAGTGACACTGTTTACAAGAACGATAAGACAGTAAAGATCATTGATCAAAGAAAGTGACTTACATATTTCAATATTACTATTAGTTCTCTTTAAATCATATCTACAGTTCCTGACAGCGTCAATGCCATTCTAGATACAAAAGTAACAAATATATATTTGCTAGTAAAACATTTTGAACCAATTGCTTTGATGTAAAAATAATTTCATGACCCCTATATATTAAACATAAACTTTACAGCTGCTTTATTAATTCAGTAACACAATATCTCACTCCTAACAAAAGCTATTGAGTGGAAAACATTTATTTATTTTTAGTAACTGACTTTGACCCCAGTAACATCAAATGCAATCACAAGCTTCCTTTTCATATACATGTAAGTTACAAGTTTCATCGCAATATCTCACTCCTAACAAAGGTTATTGAGCGGAAACTTTTTTCTATTTTTAGTAACAGCAATCTTGACCTTGATGCCAGTGCCATGAAATGCAATCCCAAGCTTCCTTTCCATATCAGTTACCTACACAGCAAGATTCGTCGCAATACCTAACTCCTAACAAAAGCTATTGAGCAGAAACCATTTGTTCTATTTTTAATAACAGTGACCTTGAACGTGGTACCAATGACCTCAAATGCAATCACAAGCTTCCTTTCCATATAAGCTACTTACCCAGGAAGTTTCGTCTCAATATCTCACTCCTAACAAAAGTTATTGAGCAGAAACCATTTTTATACCCACATATTTGAAAACAAGAGGTCAATGACCTTGAAGCTCTACTGATAGATTTTGAAAGCCAGATCAGCCATGGGAACCTGTGAAGTTTTATGGAAATAAGATGAACACTTTCAGAGAAGTAGGGCCAAAAATAAAATTATGTTTGTTTCCCCTTCCCGACCGACCCACCGAAATTGCCGCGACCCGAATTATTTTTTCGACACTGGCGATTTTTTTTTTTTTTTTTGTCTTAAATGTGTCTTATAGGTAGCATGTATTCCAGTTCTGATCTCAAATAAAAGAAATGAAATAAAAAAAATATTTTACCTACCTACCTACCCAACCCTTTTTTGCATGGGTCGGGAAGGGGAAACAAACATAATTTTATTTTTGGCCTAGTCGCCACAAGTTTTTCCTATATCACTCTATGGAAAGAAAAGATGGTCGCTGGCGGTCATGTTTGAACATGTATTTAAACTGTGGTAGCCATCTTGAATTTCCGGCCAACCTGATTTTTACTTGGGACTAACTGGACATCAAGATCAACATTCCTGTAAATTTTTATGGAAGTCATTTTGGTAAAGGTACCAAACCGATACCACTTATGGTTTTAGAGAAGTAGTCGCCACAAAATTGTATTTAAAATCTATTTTTAGCTGTGGTGGCCATCTTGAATTTTAGGCAAACCTAATTTTTACTTAGGACCAACTAGACATCAAGAGGAGCAACATTCCTTATCCTAGTCTAAAGAATATCTGTTTTCCAGCTTATAATGCAACCACAAATTTTAGCAGTTACGGTGAAACACACTAATAATTCAAGTGTCATATTTCGGTGGTGGTGGTGGTTGCTTTAATTTTCCTCAATTATCTCCCTAAAAAAATCAAACATCATTGATTGGTGTTTGGTAAACATCACATGCCAAATGATGAAAGTACATTGGTACAAAAATAACAGTGAAACTTCCTGATGCACTGCTCCATTACACTGCTCAATATCATCATTTACATACATCAAATAACCAAACTGTCATACCACAGTTACATGCTATAGTTTACACTGGAGCACGCCTTGCATTTGTTTATGACTGGTTTTCAGATACCGGATATAAAAAAGTAAGTCCAAACTTTTCTGATGATAAAAACAAATTGTTTGAGTGTGTTTTAAAGTAAATGTTGGATCAAAAATAATATAGAGTTGTTGTTCTTTTTGTAAGATTCTGAAAACAAACATTTTCTTGGGGCATTCATTTTGATTTATTTGTTGCAATATTCAAAGAAAGTAACTATCCGATGTTAGAACAACAATGTTTTAACTTACATTATGTCCAATTAGCTTTTAATTGGCCCTAACGCTAAACGTCATAGGATAGTCAACGCTTTGACGTAACGTCATTTGTTCATAATTACATGACGTTAGAGGTTATAATAGCCTAAATGAGCCTCCATAGCCCTTCCTACGGTGTTCCATTAGGGCCATCGTACCATCGCGCATCGACCTTTACATCTCGTCATCGCCATCGTGCATCGACTTGTAAAAGATGGACCATCGTACTATCGCGTTTAAAGTCGATGCACGATGGTACGATGGCGATGGTACGATGGCGATGGTACGATGGACCATCGTACCATCGCCATCGTACCATCGCAGTCAATGTGCGATGTTGCATCGCCCCCTGCTCCATCGTACCATCGCCTTCCGTTTAGACATGCGCACATCAAAGCAAAACAAAAATAGAGGATATCATTACCGTACATCATTGATGCAAAGATTCGACAATACTTTTCTTAAATCTATCCTTTTATTTAGGATCAGTAAAACTTGAATTTCTCGGAAAGAAAACTTTGCCAAAATGTATTGTCGAATCTTTGCATCCATGATGTCCTCCATTTTTGTTTTGCTTTGATGTGCGCATGTCTAAACGGACGGCGATGGGGCGATGGTACGATGGAGCAGGGGGCGATGCAACATCGCACATTGACTGCGATGGTGCGATGGCACGATGGTACGATGGCGATGACACGATGGCGATGGTACGATGGTCCATCGCGTCATCGCCATCGTGCATCAACCTTTTACAAGTCGATACGCGATGGTACGATGGCGATGGTACGATGGCGATGACGCGATGGACCATCGTACCATCGACTTGTAAAGGTCGATGCGCGATGGTACGATGGCCCTAACGGAACACCGTACCTTCCATAGTAAAGTGAAAATGTTGACAACCTGTTAAAATCTCAAACCTTGTTAGAATTCTGGGAAACTTACTTTAACATGCAAATAAACATGTCTGCTATTAAACATCAACAAGGAAATGTGGGGTTGAATATCTTCTAAAGAAACATTTCTTCAGTTGTATACCAACCCTGGGACAAAGATCAACGCTATTTTTACCCCTTGTAATTGTATACCCCGTCTACTTTCACTTCCGAAATTTTATATTCAAAAACATGATGAGCTGCATTTTCAAATATCAATAACATGTTCAGAATACAGTTCCAAACAATAACAGGAAACTGCATTTTTTTTTTTTAAAGGATTGGCCCTCTTTTATATAGAACTCCTTTAGACTGCACCAGGCGAGCACATCCGGCTGATTTGGTGTAATACAACCTAGAGTGTACCTCAAAAGGCACTATTGGAACATTTAAGGCCAATGTGTGTACCAAGTCCGGTTCTACCCAGGAAGACTTAGAGAGAAAATAAGTTCATAAAGATTTCGTTACAATAGATGTAAAATAAATCAGTTTATTCTAACTAAAAACTTAGTTTTGAGGGTAATAATATAAAAACAAAATCTACCTTAAAGGGTGTACATCAGGATTGGTATTATTTTAAGAAACAGACATTTTCAGTGGTAAATAAAAATACCTTACTTTTCAAAATCGGTTGAGAAATAAAAATTTCATGCGCGAAAGCTGTTTCTGATGGGGGCATTTTCAATGCAAAATTGTGCTGCATGAAAAAAATTGAAAAATATTTATTTTTAGAATTTTTATCCGAAAATGATTTTAAATTGTTGGATATTCGTAAATTAAGACAACCTGAGAGATTTATTGCAAAATATGAAGGCTACTGAAGTTATATGAAATTTCTTAATTTTCTGCTGTCCCATCAACAAACAATTTACATGGGGAAAACACCATTAAAAACTCATTTGGGCTGTTAAATATTTATTCTCAACCGATTTTCAAAACTAAGGTATTTCTATTTACCACTAAAAATACCAGTTCTGATGAAATATAACTGAGTTACGTATTATTTAAATTGCTCAAGCTTTTGCAGAAAAACCTTTGGCTGAAACAAGTGCCCGGAACAATAATGTTATTGTTTTGTTTTATTTATTTACCTTTACTATTTACTGTATTAAAGAATAATACATTATATTAATTTAAAAGTTTATGGGTTCAAATTAAGAGTCTCTATTCTGGAGATATTATTTAAAATTTGGAGGCATTATTTAAACACTTGAAACTGTATTGAGACATTGAGATGGCCTCGTGCATGCCAGGCTATCAAGTTAAGTTTCTGTGGGCTACCACAGAATTCAAAGATTTGTCGAACCCTGAATTATATATATAAATATAAATATATATATATATCTAAACCATTTCATGTTTTAAATTGGCCATTTCATAGCTTTTCATTTTTTTAAAGAAATTTAGTAACAAAATTGATTCATGAGTAAAATAACCCAGTATAGCTCTTATGTTACTTTCCTGCCTTCGCAAAACACTATTAGTAACTCCAGTGCAAACATAATACTTCTCAGGGATTCTGATGCAAAAAACGCTTATTGAAGCCATTACCAAAGTGCCTGCTTCAAAGGGAATGGAAAGCGGATAAAGGGGATAGTAACAGTTGTGCTGAGTTGAACTGGGGTTTTATCATGTCGATCTGTATAATTCTGCCGAGAAACAGGGTGCCTGAGATAAAATCTTATCTCGGCAGTTACTTTCCTATCCCGTCAGGTGCACCTCTTTTGATGACGTCAGCACCTCTTTTGATGACGAGAGTATATTTGATGATGTTTGAACAGAAAAAAGCGGGGAAAAGGTGAATTAAATGAGATTAAACGATCAACATGATAAATAGAATATCATGTTAGTGCCTGATTCTATCCGGCACGAAAAAAATGAAGCCATCGGCACAGCCTCGGACTTCATTTTTTTCTTAGCCTCACCTGATAAACTGGATAGGATCAGACACTAACATGATATCACTAACATGATAACACTATTTATGGTGCACCGACACAAAAAGGTTAAATGTCGCCAACAGAAATGAACATTCCAGGTCCACTCTTCATTTACATCTAGAAAAAAATATGAAGAATGGGCCTAGAACTTTCTCACCTGCAGAATTGCAGAGATTCTTTAAATTCTATTGTAAACACTCCCCTTTTTGCTGGAGACATCATTGTTTTCTGCCACCACTCAAGCAGCACCAGAAACAGTACAGGGATGATGATGAAGACCTTTAATGAACATGGCAAAAATGGTAAAATGAACATGAATTTGGGGGGTGGGGGGGGATTTTACCCCTGTGCTTGGATAAGCAGTGGCCCTATTCTTTCCTGGGAACCACATGCGGCTAGTTGTGTTGAACATCGCGCATTTATATTACCTTATCGTTAGTAGCATGTTTGATTCGTGGGTAAATTGCACACTATAATAAGTAAGTAAACACAGCTTTTCATTAACTCATACATTAATCAGATACTAAATTCTGGTACAGCCGAAAACTGTTTTTTCCTTCAGATTGGAAGGTAACCATGGTAGCGGCAGCCACACTCTTGAAGTGTTACATAGAGAATATACGCAAATTGTGTTTGACAATCAATGTTTAAAGTAACTAACCTGCCAAATAACGGCAAAATTACACTACAAACCGTTTATCAAAACTATATTCAAGTATTCAGGTCATATTATACAAGAATCTTCCATGGGTTTATGGTGAAGATAGGGAATTCCAACACAAGGTATAATTGTATACCAAGGATTGAAATTTCCCTATCTGAACCGGATACCCATTATTGATTCTTTTTCTTGCATATCACTTACATTCTGCATGTTAACGTCGCCAACTGCTAATGTTTTGCATGTTTATTTACACAGTGACATCATGCAATTTTCATTGTTAATAACAGCGCGTGACTTATATCTTCCCCCGTGTGTAAGATCAGGTTTTCCATCAGCCATGTAAAACGTGGATAAACTTATCAGGTATGAAAGAAAAATGTATTTGTGCTGATTAAAATTATAGGTTTATTTACTGATTACCCTTGACTGAATATGCATAAAATGAATTATGAGTTGGTAACTCTTAATTTGACGCTCCAGTTTTGGGGTTTGGTCTGGCTGGTTAAAGCCGTTTATATTGTGTCTATAGAGTTTGAATTCTCAAAATATGTAAGTTATATATATATATATACATACATCATCATCAGTAGGTTTAGAAATGGTGTACATGTTGTAAAATTTGGCTGTTGTTGGCTACTTTACGTCAAACGTTTGTTCTATAATAATTAAGAGGCGTTCTATAAAATTATGTAGTACATTTCTGCGTTATTTCCTATGGTTCCACAAAAGCATTTTTTGTCATTTTCAGCAGCAGAGGAGTCCATTGGCACCCTGAAAAACGGATTGGAGAATTTTGTTTGGATTAATTGGCGTGATCCTGAAAGTAGAGTCCAATCTGTCTGTGGGTGATAAAGATTGCATTCAAGATGGAAAGACGTTAACTTGCCGTCAAGATCTACCTACGACAATTTCCGACCGAATCACAGAGGTTTACATAACCGACTACAATCACGAAAACATTACAGAACAAAAGCACGTTTTCGAAAATCCTCGCTGGAAATGGATAGAAAAACTGGATATTATAATAAATTCCAGATGGGAAGATTTCCAAATTTATGACTATGATTTTTTCAAATTGAATACTTTATTATATCTTGGAATTCATACACCGCAACTAGATCGCATAGACAAACACGGATTGGCTGGTTTGGATAAACTTTTACACCTTGATTTATCCGAATGCTATCGCATAGATAGTCATGATGTAATTTTACCACTTGTGACTAATGGATCTACACCAAATCTCAAATCATTATACCTTAGAGGGTTAAGGACCTTCAGAAGTTTAATCACCAGTAAATCGTTTTTCTATTTCAGTCAAGAATTTACGGAAATGATTAGAAACAAGGCTATAGAAAGACTAAGTCTAAGTGGCAGCAATATTCTCATAGAAGATTTAAGCGTTTTGAATACTTCTTCTTCAATACAAGACTTGGACTTTTCTAATATAACTTTAGTTTTTACCGCTAAGGTAGATGAGTGGACAGAATTGGTGAAACCATTTCTGCAGAATGTCCGAATGTTAAATATAAGTTGGCTTCCACGGAATATGCTTGGTAAAGCAGTGGTAACATCTAACACAACAAGGATGTGTTCTATGTCCCATATTTTACCAGCATTAGAAACTGTTGATTTAAGCCATATTTTTAACAATTATGGATTTAACATCAATAATCTGTCGCTTGACTTATTGAACTGTTCGGGAAACTTGAAAAAAATGTATTTAAAAGGAAACAATATAAAAAGCTAAATGTAACAGTTCGCTGGCCAAGAAACAAAGAAATGATTGAAGTAGACTTGTCGTCAAATGCTATCGTCTATCTTTCACCAAATTTTTTCGATGAACAATATAAAATGAAAAACTTCTTCTTGTCTTATAATAGTCTGTTCCTAATGGAAAACCTTCGCGAATTCGGAGATCTTCTGAAAACATTTGATCGCCTTGAGCAATTCGCTATGGCTAACAATCATCTAAAGTTTATTCCTTATCGCATGTTTTTGAATAATTCCAGATTAAGAATTTTAGACTTGAAAGGAAACAATTTAGAGTCAATAACTTTCGAACTTTCACATCTACTATTGCTCGAGATTCTTGACCTACGCGACGACAGAATTGTGTACCTTGACGGAAGTAGATTTGATGCCCTTAAACATTTATTTCTGATGAGGGTTGTAAAAAACTTAGGTTCTTTTGAAGTTGACTTCCGAAGAAATCCACTGGAATGTTCATGTGATAGTCTGGACTTCATAACTTGGTTGGATAAGGATCTTCAACCTTCCATGAAGAAAACATACAAATGTTCGCTGGAGGGAGATCTAGTGGATATTAACGAAACAGCCTTGAACTCTTCCAAGTTCTTGTGTTACAGAACTGGTTTAATTGTGGCCATTTCTGTCATCATAATTTTTGCAACAACAATAATTGCTATCACATATGTGATTGTTGTTAGAATGGTTAAAAGGAAAAGAAAAAACAAAGTTTTACAGAAATTCTTGGATGACTTCAAGAAAGGAAAGCTAGATGTGAGGAACCTGGTGTTTCTGTCATATTGTAATGATGATGGTGAGTTGGTAGTGGAAAAAGTCTACAAAGTATTAGAAAAAGCCTTGAAAGAAATGGTCGGTTTCCGTAACAACATCGTTTGTCTCGGGGACGTTCATTTTCGACCTGGATTTTCAGTCATTCTTGAAACAATGAGATGTGTTGCAGATTCGTGCGTAGCAATATTCGTTGTTTCTCGAGCATTTTGCGTAAGCGACTGGTGTCGAATGGAAGTTAAAGAAGCTTATGAACTGGACAAACCAATAATTCTTATCTTTAAGGAAGACGTGGACCCGAATTTAATGCCGGAATATTTACTGACCATTTTCCAGCGATATACCAGAGTAAAACTTGTAAATACGAATGGGGAGTACGAACTCATACCGGGCTGGAAAAGTCTGTGCGAATCAGTGTTATTGTTAGCCAGTCAAAAACAAGAACAAGCAAGAAAGGAAATCCTTAGAATGGGGGTAAAACAGGACGATTTATAAAAACTTAAAAAAGCTGTTTCCCATAGAGCTGAATGTGTTGGAATTGGGTTTTACGGCGCAACAACACAAACAAATTATATGGCGCCAACAGGAATGAACATTCCAGGCTCACTCTCTATTTGCATCTAAATTACGATGAGGGTTGTAAAAAACTTAGGTTCTTTTGATGTTGACTTCCGAAGAAATCCACTGGAATGTTCATGTGACAGTCTGGACTTCATAACTTGGGTGGATAAGGATCTTCAACCGTCCACGAAGAAAACATACAAATGTTCGCTGGAGGGAGATCTAGTGGATATTAACGAAACAGCCTTGAACTCTTCCAAGTTCTTGTGTTACAGAACTGGTTTAATTGTGGCCATTTCTGTCATCATAATTTTTGCAACAAAAATAATTGCTATCACATATGTGATTGTTGTTAGAATGGTTAAAAGAAAAAGAAAAAACAAAGTTTTACAGAAATTCTTGGATGACTTCAAGAAAGGAAAGCTAGATGCGAGGAACCTGGTGTTTCTATCATATTGTAATGATGATAGTGAGTTGGTAGTGGAAAAAATCTACAAAGTATTAGAAAAAGCCTTGAAAGAAATGGTCAGTTTCCATAACAACATCGTTTGTCTCGGGGACATTCAGTTTCGACCTGGACTTTCAATGATACTTGAAACAATGAAATGTATTGCAGATTCGTGCGTAGCCTTGTTTGTGGTTTCTCAAGCATTTTGCGTAAGCGACTGGTGTCGAATGGAAGTTAAAGAAGCTTACGAACTGGACAAACCAATCATTCTTATCTTTAAGGAAGACGTGGACCCGAATTTAATGCCGGAATATTTACTGACCATTTTCCATCGATATACCAGAGTAAAACTTGTAAATACGAATGGGGAGTACAAACTCATACCGGGTTGGAAAAGTCTGTGCGAATCGGTGTTTAATATTGTTAGCCAGTCAAAAACAAGAACAAGCAAGAAAGGAAAACTTAATACTTAAAATGGGAGGTAAAACAAGACGATTTACAAAAACTGAAAAAAGGTGTTTTCCATAGAGCTGAATGAGCTGAATTGGGTTTTACGGTGCAACAACACAAAAAGGTTATATGGCGCCAACAGGAAGAAAATTCCAGGCTCACTCTGCATTTACATTTAGATAAAAATATGCAGAATGGGCCTAGAACTTTCTCATCTGCAGAACTGCAGAAATGCTGTAAATTCTTCTGTAAACACTTGCAGCCACCATCATTGTTTTCTGCCACTATTCAAGCAGCACTGGAAACAATACAAGGATCAGAATAAAGACCTTAGACGAACATGACAGAAATGACATAAGAACATGAATTTGGGGGCATGTTACCCGTCTGCGTGGTATCTGCGAATGTGAGGGTATACACCGTCGGATACGGTACTCGTAGACCAAACATACAATTTTAATATTATATGTAATGCACATGCTTGCATTAAAAGTGGTCCAAAATATGTGGAAGTGTGTGTGTGACATTGCACACATGCTGTACTGCGTAGGGGGACTGGGTCCGAAATTTGCCAAATTAGATGATCGAGAGTCGTGCATTGTAATATTGGTGAACCAGACAGGAATATAAGAATCAAAGCATGTTTAACCCTATTATACATAATGTGTTAAGTATTTACGATTTTTATATGAGGGTGTTGTTTCCGACTGTAAATCGTAATTTATGTTATCGTTTATTTATTCCATTGCCTGTATGTACATGTATGTTTAGATATCCTCAGTGCTCCAAGAAAAATAAAATTGGGGACCAGACCAGGGCAAGTAGATTTGCGAAAGTCACTTGCCCTGATTATTTTTTCACATGCCCGGAAATTGTTATTACCAATGAATAGTATATAATTTTTGTCAATATTGAATATTTCCCTTTTTTACTTTGATTTGTTTATAATTAATTAATAATACACGTGATTAGAATAAAACAATAAGGTTCTATTTTCCTTATATTTATCCATTGCATCATGTAACAAAAACGATATTATTTTGTCTTTTTCATCCAAAAACGGGTTAATATTCGAGTGATCTTTCTTCTTCTGTCCAACGTGACAAATTCGCGTGACCATTCAATGTCAATATGTAAGCTATAATGCGACTGGTTCAAATCGTGTAATCAACCAATGAAATGCGTGCTTTCAAATTGACGAACTTTGATGAAGGGAGAGAACTTTTTATTTTCCAACAAATAGGTCTTCAAATTACACGCGATAAAACACGATTTCTGGTTGGATTTTAGTTTGAAAAGTTTGATTGTCCTGAGATTTATAGACTAGCCCAAAGTGCAACAATTTTTGAAAGAGAGATTAGCCCGGATTCAGAATGGTCTAGCCACGGGCATCGGGTAATCCTATTTTTGGAGCACTGATCTTTACATGGAGAGTTATTGAAATGAATGTAGTTTAACAGCTCATCAACACATTATAGCTTATTTAGAGACCAGACAGGGGATGGATAAGCAGAAATCCAGGAACCTGCACTGCCCTTACTAACAGATCCCTATGATTCTTTAACAAGCACAGAGGTGGACTCGGATATATGAGACAGTCCGTCCATCCAAACGAGGAAATGTGTCTAGTCCAAGAATACACCGATGAAACCCAGTTGCGACAGTGAGACTTGAACCCGCGTTCTCTGCATTTCAAGTCCACTGTTCCATCCACTGGGCCGGAGAGATACAGATATAAAATAAATATATAGGTCAATATTAACATATCTGAATGTCACAATGCAAACTGGGATTTTTTAAAAGAAAATTAGTGAATTTTGATTATCACGAAAACAGTCGGCAAAAATTGGAACTTTTTGATTATAATAGGATGTGAGTCAGCAAAAACTGAGGCAAGTTTGATTATCAAAGGAACTGAGTCAGCAAAAATTAAAAATCAAGTTAAGTTTTATTCCTGTGATAATCAAACTTTACTCAATTTTATCTGAGTCGAAATCCTGTGATAATCAAACTTTACTCAGATGTCGGAGTCATTTCGACTCAGATAAAATTGAGTAAAGTTTGATTTCGACTCCGACAAAACTGAGTAAAGTTTGATTATCACAGGATTTCGACTCAGATAAAATTGAGTAAAGTTTGATTATCACAGGAATAAAACTTAACTTGATTTTTAATTTTTGCTGACTAATCAAACTTTTCTCAGATGTCGGAGTCATTTCGACTCAGATAAAATTGAGTAAAGTTTGATTATCACAAGAAGTGAGTCAGCAAAAAGTGAGTAAAGTTTGATTATCACAGAAAGTGTCAGCAAAAAGTGAGTAAAGTTTGATTATCACAGGAAGCGAGTGATTCTGCAAGATATGACCTAGATTCTTGAGTGAAGTTTTTATTTGTGGGATACGGTTACAGAAGATATAAAAAATCGCAAAATAAATTGGACGCGATACTGTCTAATTTGTGAAAAAAGTATTGAAAGATTAATTGTCAAAAACAAAGTACATCAATACATGCATACATTGTTTTTGTGGGAGGAGGAAACTATAAAACAAATGTACAATTATGTAGCATAATATGGTACATTTTAAATAAACTGTATTCTATATATGTATCCAAAACAAAACAATTTTTAATTATTTTTTTTTAAATTGTAAAAAAAAAAATCAAATCAGCCAGTGTGTGAAAAAAAAATGACCAATTTTGAATTGTAAAGTAGCCAAATTTCGGACACTGTTTTAGAAGGAAAAAAACCTGGTTTTGGTTGTTCTTTAGCATTTCTCTTTGTTTCTAAAGCTGTTTGTTTGTTTGTTTGTTTGTATGGTGTTTTACGTCATTTTCAACACATGTAACATTATATATGACGGTCATTTTTTTTTGTGGTGGCGGCAGATCACCCACTTTTCCTGGGTATGACCAGTACTGTACACCTCCCGCCATCCGCAAGAATCAACACTTTTTCACTTACAAGTCGAACTCCCAGTGGGATTCGAACCCGCAGCGGTAAGAGGAGAGAAGATTTACAACGCAACGTCGTTAACCCCTAGGCCACGGAGAGACGCATTTTTTCAAAAGCTCACACCCACACCCATACCCTAGTGGATGGACCCCGCCAATCCGAACTACTGATGAAGCCCCTTTAACAGTAAATAATGAATGGGTACACTAAAGTTGTTTCACAAATAATTTGTATGATATTAAAGTTATAGTTCAGTAGTTTTATGATGCAAAACGTGGATAAATTAAGAAATTGAAATTGATATTTTGTTGACAAGGAAGAAGCAAAAAAAAAATCACATTAAACTGGTTACATTACATTACGTATATTTGAATGCATGCAAAACAGTTCTAACTAAGCCAGTATGTCTACTGGTGATGTAAGTTTATAATATGATTTCTTTACTCAAAACCACCCGATGTTACTAGTGTTTATGTTTATTCAAACACAACCAAGCGGAATATAAAACTCAAACACAACCAAGCGGAATATAAAACCAGAGTATGATTGAACAATTGGGATCTTGAATATCCTGTATAGTAGGCATGTAAGGGGTTTAATGTAGCTTTGAACAAACTTTCAGTCGTATCACGATCACTGTAGGTAAAGTGCGAATCGAGGTTATGTTTGTAGATATCAATACGCTAGTTTGTAGACGGGTTCAGTTGCATCATGGGATTGAATTTACATTACAAATGTAAACAAACGCAGTATTTTTACGATATTTCAATTGTTTCTAAAGTAAAGTTGCATTTTCTTCACTGCCTTAAACTCTGATAACTTTGACGACATGTTGCTATATGTTTTATATGTTTATTCCATTCATTAAATTAGTCAAGGCGAAAAATGTACGGTATATGATGTTATTACATTTCTTCTAAATATCTTTGTCTAAATGCTGTATCCGTTACACTGGTTTTGTGCAATGATATACTTTAGTAATATAGATGACATATGTTTAGGGCTTGACTGATATGTTACCCTCTGCAACAGAAACGGTAGATCGTTTATTGTTAGAATGGAAGATGTTTTATTTTTATTTTCTGGCATCGTTTTCAGAAAAAAAAATAACATTGAGATTGTTAATGATCGTGGAAACGTTGTGTTGTGTGTCAGTTCTTGTGCAATGAGGTATGATTACACTATGCATCTATTTTGGAGGACCGAGAAATGATTGTTTAAAGGTCAATTATTAAGGTTTATGTCAGGTTTGAAAAATAAAGGACATCATTTTACTGGAATCATAACTCAAGGACACTACAGTCCCAGCCTATCGAAAATAAAATGTACATTTCCTAGTAAAAACATTTTGACTGTAATATCGAATCCATGGATTATTACACCAATTCTCAAAACAGTTTCAAAAACTGTGAAGGATTCAACGTCATATAACCTTGTTGACCTTAAGAAGTTAAACTGTTTATGTTATCTGTTTTTGTTACGAAAAATAATACCAACATTGATGCAAAGGCGAGATTGATTTGATGATGCAACTGCTACTTTGAAATAAATTGAAATGGAAATTGATCAGGTCAAAACAAATGCTAATAATTTCAAGAAATATATACCGAATTTTATTTCATCAACCACTTTTATAACACAGATATAATCAGTTAAGTATTGCTGCATTTCTATGAAATATAATGTACTGTATTTAATTATCAATATATTACTGAAGATATGTGTCTGTGCTGATTTAAATGTTCCTCTTAACATTATATATTGATGAATAATCATGAACTCTGAATTTATATCACTTTTGCAATTCATACTTTGGAAAACAAACACAAACTAGAATTATCACTGAAAGTGATTAATACCCCCACAATGCCGCTTTGTCACATAAACATGGCAACCACAAGAAAACAATGGTCCAGTTTAAACATATTTATTTTCAATAAATGTACACGGAAATGGGGTCGGGTTACAAGTTATTACAACATTAGAAATCCGGCCCTCCTGCTACAAAATATTCAAACCATTTAGACAATGGCAAACAAATTATTTAAACTACAAAATATGAAATAAACAGGAAAAAACTAGAATTATCACTGAAAGTGGTTAATACCCCCACTATACCGCCTTGTCACATGAACATGGCAACCACAAGAAAACAATGATAGGGCCACAAGTTATTACAACATTAGAAATCCGGCCCTCCCGCTACAAAATATTCATACAATTTAGACAATGGCAAACAAATTATTTAAACTACAAAATATGAAATAAACAGGAAACAAAAATAATGAAAGAGAGAGAGAGAGATAGAGAGAGAGAGAGGAGAGAGAGAGAGTTTTCAATATTGTTAGTGATCAGGGAAGAAGACTAACAAAAATTTGCCTGTTACACCGTTCAAGTCAAAGATGTACAAGTGTAATAAAAAGAGACATGGTCATGAAGAGGATGCATTATAAATTGTTTAAATTTAATACAAACCCAAATTAGCAGGTTCCTCAGAGTTGACTAGCATTTTTTTAGCAAATTCTAAGTTGAAAAGGGGCCATAACTCCATCAAAAATTGTTGGTTTGTAACCAAAGTCGAACTTAACCTGTATTTTATGGTCTTAAACCCGTGTACCAAAAATTATTTAAATCCATCGACCCTTTCATGAGTTATCGTCCGGACACCAATTTTTAGGCAAATTCTAAGTTGAATAGGGGCCATAACTCCGTCAAAAATTAGTGGTTTGTAACCAAAGTCGAACTTGATTTGTATTTTATGGTCTTAAACCTGTGTACCAAAAATTATTTTAATCCATTGACCCTTTCATGAGTTATTGTCAAGACACCTTTTTTTGGGCAAATTCTATGTTGAAAAGGGGCCATAACTCCGTCAAAAATTGGTGGTTTGTAACCGAAATCGAACTTGACTTGTATTTTATGGTGTTATACCCGTGTACCAAATATTATTTAAATCCGTCGACCCTTTCATGAGTTATCGACCGGAAAGGGTTTTTTAGGAAAATTCTAAGAGGAAAACGGGCCGTAACTCCGTAAAAAATTGGTGGTTTGTAACCAAAGTGGAACTTGACCTGTATTTTATGGTCTTAAACCTGTGTACCAAAAATTACTTAAATCCGTAGACTCTGTGATGAGTTATCATCCGGAAACCGTATTTTGGGCAAATTCTAAGTTGAAAAAGGGCCATAACTCCGTAAAAAATTGGTGGTTTGTAACCAAAGTCGAACTTGACCTGTATTTTATGGTCTTAAACCCGTGTACCAAAAATTATTTAAATCCGTCGACGCTTTCATGAGTTATCGTCCGGAAACCGTTGTTTGGGCAAATTCTAAGTTGAAAAGGGGCCATAACTCCGTCAAAAATTGGTGGTTTGTAACCAAAGTCGAACTTGACTTGTCTTTTATAGTGTTATACCCGTGTACCAAATATTATTTAAATCCATCAACCCTTTCATGGGTTATCGTCCGGAAACCAACAGACCAACCGACAGACAGACAGACAGACAAACAGACCGTCAAGCTCACTCCTATATACCCCTCCAAACTTCGTTTGTGGGGGTATAACAATTAATATAGAGGTGACCATTAATTGTTTTAGATGTATGTTTCCATGAAATATGAAGTGTGTAAGGAAAAAGGTTTAACTTAACGAAATCAATTAACCACCTAACAGAACATGGACGAAGGAATGGGGAAACGGTCTCGAGACACATTATTTCTTCTGACAACGTTGTTATAAAAGGTTATGGTTTACCGACCCTGACTTTGATAATAACAAATAGTGAGCTAAATGGCAATACTTACCATATAAGAAAAGGCGCTAAGCTAAAACAAACCAGCGCCTCTACATCGAAAAACTAGCGCTTACATTCAACAATTGAATGTTGTTTGACGACTCAATCAACACAGTACAGGTTATTTAGAGCCGCCCCAGAGAGAGGAGAAGGATACATAGGAATCCGGGAACCTGCCCTACTCTTCAACAAACACTTGCTTTGATAAATGTTAACATCTACAAACCAAACTAGACAAAATATGTATTTTGGCTTTGGTGTTGAGGTTAAAATCTATCAGAAACAAATTAAAACACACGCAATCTGATCCAACAAATGTATTATGATGGAATATAAGGTGGTCAAGTTGATATATACACGTTATTGCCGTATAAACTGCCTGATAGCATTAAATACAGATTTCCATGTTGAAACTCGATGTGTCACTTGAAAGCCTCGTTCATTGTGTAAATGTAAAACAGAGACATGCAGTGTACAGTGTCATCGAGAAAAAGTTTGTAAAATCACAATTATTTGCCAAATATGGGTTTCCACATCTACAAACCATCATATGTCTCTACAAACTGAAATTTGTTTCACACTTTACCTGCAGTGACGCTGGTGTCTACTTGTAGCAGTGAGCTCACTGCTTAACTTTATAGTGCTGCTACACTGGACTACCACAACGTAGATATATGATGCTATACCCCACCCAGCCTTATTATACTGACACCGGGCCGACTATTCATAGAACTACCTTTTATATGTTGAACATCGAGTAAAGAAGCTACAGATTTTGATCTTCCATGTTGTGCAAGTAAGTCCAAATAAAATTCCTATTACTCAATACTTGTATAACCTATTAAACTAGGTTAAATATATATTTGTTGATATTATCAGATGCAGAACAGGTTGAAAACGTCATTAAAAAAAATAATTGTTTAGATGTGATAAAATGTTCAGGATCGGCCCTTAAAAAGATGGTCGGTCGGGGAACCAGAAGCACACATATAATTTTATTTGGCCTTTGACTAAAAATGTATGGTTGCATAACAGTAACTTTTAAAATCATGACAGTAAAAGTGAAATTTGATATAAATTCTAGCGTACAATAAGCTTCCGCAATGACAGCTTGGCGAAACTTTGTGTTGGCGGGACAAGACACTGCACACCCAAAATTATAGACTCCCCATTAAGGCCTTAAAACATTATTATCAACGTCACGGTTATTACCAGTGGACCAAATATTGACAAAAGTGAAATCCTGAAACACAGATATACTGAACACTCTTTATTTAGAGCCACTCCCACTTTCCACATGAAACATACAAGTATAGGGGTCTGACAAGATTTTTATAAATTGTTACCACACACGATTTGAAGTCCTATGCTAAAAGTTTGGCAAGTGCGTCTCCTCAAACACATGTCCCACTAACAGCATAATAATTGATCTCCACAATGATACCAACTCTATGCCTCTGTGTCCAGTAATAGTTACACAAAATGTATTTGAAGTTGCAAAACATAGTTCAAACATGATTACACTTGCTTCCTAAACGCCAAATCCAACAGCACAGTGTCGGTCGTAAAGGTCAAAGTCATTTATATTGATCTACTTTTGGTAGGACCATACTGTTTCCATGCAGATGTAAACTTGAATAAGGTTTGAAAGCTCTATGTCTTCCGGTGTCTCAGAAATGGACTACCAAAATCTTGAATATTCATACAGACGGGACGGTCAGAAGGACATATGGACAGACGGAGACCGACGGAAAATTATTGGTAACACTATATACCATCGGCACTTCCAGGTATGACAGGGCATAAAAAAAATATTTCAGGAATTCCTGATAATACCCGAGACGTGCATTTGCTAGTGAATCCACACATCTAACTGAATATTAAACTGTTAACTACCTCTCTTCAAGGATGGTACTTGGAAGAACATGGATATGCTGTTTCGTAGTCGGTTTTGGTCAGTGAACAAGTGAACAATGAGTGACTTGAATGAACTTATTGGATAAACCCAAAACGTATGAACCTCAAAAACTGGTCATTATATATTTATGTTTCTACTATACAAATACTGCTATTTCTTACTGTATCAATATTTTCCACCACACTGCTGTATTATGCTAGTTTTGTACACACGCAATACATTGACTATTTGAAATACATATTTTCACAATATGTTTTATATACTTATTAATTTATGAATGAACACACATTATAAAAGAGTATTTATTTTGAAAAAAACAGGGTATATTAAAATCGCCTCCGTTTGTCCATCCGTCCGTTACCCCATCTCCTCCTAAACCGCTGAACGGAATTCAACCAAACAGAGTATGACTTCACCATATGTTGACGGCGTGCAAGAGCAACTATTTTTGGCTCCGAGCCTAGGAGCCCTAAGGTGGGGGGTCAAAAGGTCAAATACACTAAAAATTCAATTACAATTGTCATTTTCCCATATTTTTGCACATAACTTATTATACAACATATCAAACGATTTTATTATTTCACAACACCCAGGGTCCCTCAGGGAGTCAAAAGGTCAAATACACTAACATTTCAATTACACTGTAATTTTTCTATATTCTTGCACATAACTTGGTGTATGTAATCGTCTATGAAAGATAAACAAACATATCAAACAATTTTATTATTTCGAAGTCGGACGTCTGCCCAGTGGCCAAGATGATTCAATGATTCAACCGGAACACGGTGACGATATGCGCAATAAGGCTTGGTACTGATCATCATTTCCAATTTTCGTTGAAATCTGGACAGGGGTTCAGGAGAACTAGTCCTGACAAGGTTTGTGTATTAAAACCTTCCAAGTGCCAGAACTCCGCAAAAAAATCAGTCAACCAGAACATTGCGATGATATACACAACAAGGCTTGGTACTGATCATCTCTGCAAAGTTTCATTGAAATTTGGCCAGGGGTTAAGGAGAACTAGTCCATACATAGTCTGTGTACTAAAACCTTTAAAGGGCGATAACTCTGCAAAAAATCATTCAACCGGAACACGGCGATGATATGCATAACTAGGCTTGATACTGATCATCCCTGCAAAGTTTTGTTGAAATCCAGCCAGGGGTTCAGGAGAACTAGGCTGGACAAAGTTTGTGTATTAAAACTTTTAAAGGGCCATAATTCTGCAAACTAAAACTGTCGCCAGAGGCGAACAAATACCCCCCGCTGGCAACTTGTTGGGGGGGTGGGTAAACATACAAGACTTTGTTCCTGTAAGATATATAGACATATGGAAATGAAATGGCCATAACTTCTACAAACAAAGTGATCTCAGTGGAAAATTATTGAACAGGAACGTCATGACAGTATGCTCATCTCCAGTTGATATTGATACTTCCGAGCAAGTTTCAATAAATTCTAACAAGGAGTTTTAGAGAAATAGCCCGGACAAGAACTTTGTATTATATATTTTTTTTTTTTTGAAATACAAAGGGCCATAACTAAGTGGAAAATTATCGAACCGGAACGTCATGATAGTATGCGCATGTCCACTTGATATTGATATTTCCTAGCATGTTTCAATAAATTCTAAAAAGGAGTTTTAGAGAAATAGCCCGGACAAGAATTTTGTATTATATATATATATATTTTGGAAATACAAAGGGCCATTACTCAGTGGAAAATTATCGAACCAGAACGTCATGATAGTATGCTCATGTTCACTCGATATTGATACTTCCTAGCAAGTTTCACGAAATTCTAAGGAGTTATTGAGAAATAGCCTGGACAAGAATTGCGTCTACGGACAGACTAACGAGCTAATTCCAGTATCCCCAATAACCCCACTTTGCAGGGGTATAAAAATCATTCATCCGGAACACGGCGATGATATGCATAACTAGGCTTGATACTGATCATCCCTGCAAAGTTTCGTTGAAATCCAGCCAGGGGTTCAGGAAAACTAGGCCGGACAAAGTTTGAGTATTAAACCGTTTAAAGGGCCATAACTCTGCCAAAAATAATTCAACCAGAACACGGCCTTGACATGCATAACTAGGCTTGGTACTGATCATCTCTCCAAAGTTTCGTTGAAATCCGGCCAGGGGTTAAGGAAAACTAGTCCAGACAAAGTTTGTGTATTAAAACCTTTAAAGGGCCATAACTCCATCAAAAATCATTCAACCAGAACACGGCGATGATATGCGCAACTAGGCTTGGTACTGATCATCCCTGCAAAGTTTCACTGTAATCTGGCCAGGGGTTTATGAGAAATAGTCCGGACAAAGTTTCGGTATAAAAACCTTTCAAGGGCCATAACTCCATTAAAACTCATTCAAGCAGAACACGGTGATGACATGCGCAACTAGGCATGGCAATGATCATTCCTGCAAAGTTTCGGTAAAATCCGGCAAGTGGTTCAGGAGAACTAGTCCGGACAAAGTTTCAATATCAAAACCAAGGGCCATCAGGGCTGTACAAATATTTTTTTTAGCCACTAGTCCGGGACTAGTCACCCTGTCAAAAGTGACTAGTCCCAAAAAAATTGTGAATAGTCCCAAAAAATAGACACACGTCCTGATTTTTTTCGATTTCTCAATATGTTAAAACTGCGTCTTGCATACTCATTACAATTCATTATACACAGTAAAGGAAACAATCCTTATTTACCCTTCAGACAATTAATGTATGTTTCAGTGGTATAGATTGTAGACTGCCATTGGGTGAAACAGTAGCAATAGTAAGAATCACATCTGCATTTTTAAATTTCAATATAGATATTGAGTTTCATATTACAGTTCAGATAATCATTTAATGGGGGAAAAAAAGTCATAACTTTATATAGGTTAGGGGCTACAGATGAGATTCTTAACTTTATTATCATTTTACCTAAAGCAAAAAATAAATAACATATGAATCAACATTAACATTTTATTTTGATTTTTTTGTCCACTACACCAGATGATTTTGACTTTTTGGTTGGCTGTGTATCACATTCTACATTTTTCCTCTTTTTATTTTTACTTTCACTTTCGCTTTCACTCCGAAAATTTTCCTTATTTTTAACACTGAAAAAGTTCAACAAACTCATTTTTGAAATGTAAACGTTAGCACTGCCGAATACGAAATCAAACTGATTATGTGTATCAGTTCGTTTTGTTTTTTATTTTATTTGTTTGACAGCTCAATTCTTCGAACGTAATTAGTACACTAACTATGCACAAACCGTTACCCCACCCGCCTTTCAAGTCTGTTACAATTACGCTCAACAATACACTGAGAAACAATAAAAAATCACACCTACCGTTTCATATCAAACATGTTTCCATTATCAAACGTCCTGAGTTTCTTTACTCATCGAAAGATTGCCGACAAATCGGCCTGATTGCGAATTAATCAACGTGTTAGTGTTATTGTTTCAGTGTATCGCCATTTTCAGCTCACCACGTGACAAACAGGTAATCACGTGACGAACATGTGATTTACATTTAGTAGTCGTTTCATTGGCTAGCGGGTCTCGATTAAAATAGATCGGGTTAATTGATTGGATAATGTCGACAATGCCCACTGTCAATTTAAGTAATTTGGAGGCGGGACTTCCGGCATGGTTGATTGTTGATAAAATTGCCCGGGGTATTGGATGATCGCCGCTGTGGATGCTAATTGCATTATACAAGCGAGTGCAATTAAAGGATTACGTGGAGAAGTGTGCTGGGGTTGTTTTATGACAGGTGGCCGACATTGTAAATTTGACAAATCTGGGACTGAAATCTTTCAAACAGTGACACACCCGACTTTCTCTTTTTTTAAAATTGGACTAGTCCGGGACTGAAATCTTTGAAAAAGTGACAAGCCCGCCTTAGGTTTTGGACTAGTCCCGGGCGTCGGGCTATAGGATTTGTACAGCCCTGGCCATAACTTCATTAAAAATCATTCAAGCAGAACACAGTGACAATATGCGCAACTAGGCATGGTACTGATCATTCCTGCAGAGTTTGGTTAAAATCTGGCAAGTGGTTCAGCAGAACTAGTCCGGACAAAGATTTGGTATAAAAACCTTTCGAGGGCCATAACTCCACTAAAACTCATTCAAGCGGAACACGGTGACGATATGCGCAACTAGGCATGGTATTGATCATTCCTGCAAAGTTTCAGTAAAATCCGGCAAGTGGTTCAGGAGAACTTTAAGTCCGGAAAAAGTTTGTGACATACAGACTACAGACAGACGACAGACAGACAAACAGCACAAAAACAATATGTCTCCACTCCACAAAGTTGCAGAGACATAATACTATTTCTGATCTGAGTATCAAAGAATGATCAAAACAATTACATGTAAAATGGATACAGGGTTAAAGGAAATTGTGTGTAGAACGTGGGTATTTTGCGATGGCGTGTCGTCGAATTCGTCCTAGTTTGTGCTTATTATCATTATAAATTTTTTTAAATGCTGAAAACGATTTTCACCAAAGTGACTTCCCTCGACAAAAAATTCTTAATTTATGTTTTTATCGCAGCAGACGTCAGCTTTTATTTTCATTTGTTTATATCAGGTAAATCATGCTATTCAAAACAGTTCCCATGAGAAATAAATTACTTGGTTAGTAACTTAAAATTATATTGGTATTTTGGCTTGTGACATTAAAGGGACACATGGCAATCTTGAAGTCTTTATCAAGCATTAAAATTAGCCTCTGAATTTATTAATCAAGTATCATTTTGACTTTAAATCTGCTTGCATATATATTAATTATATTTAAATACAATTTTAAGTTTTCAACTTTTCTTCGTTAATCTACCATAGGTTTGAATATATTATTGGTGTAATTTAATCAACAGTTAGTAATATGCAACAACAATTTACTTTAAACTATTTTTATAATTAATAATAATGACTGAACAAATGCAATTAATGTAGAAAAACTAATGGGACACCGTGAGTTTTTGAAAAATTAAGATTGCCATGTGTCCCTTTAAAGGGATAAATCTTCACCAAAGACTCACATTTATCAATTTTCTTTTTAAAATATACTTGCCAAAATGTTGCTGAAATTCTAAGTTGCTAACTATGTAATACTTATATATAGATGTCTTACCTCTTGTATATGTGCTGGCAGTGACTGTAGCCACATAAGGTAGGTATCCACGTCAATAACCTGAAAGATTGGCGCCATTCCACACGACTCAAGTACCACGGTACACAGCTCAACACACTCAACACTTAGAGAACACTTGTCTACACCCTGAAACAAGATTATGTGTAAACATCTAGTACAATAGTCAACACATCCAACACATACACAACCCGTGTCTACACCCTGAAACAAGATTATGTGTAAACATCTAGTACACTAGTCAACACACCACACACTTAGACAACCCTTGTCTACAACCTGGAACAAGATTATTTGTAAACATCTAGTACACTGGTCAACACAGCACACACTTAGACAACCCCTGTCTACACCCTGAAACAAGATTATGTGTAAACATCTAGTACACTAGTCAACACACCACACACTTAGACAACCCCTGTCTACACCCTGAAACAAGATATGTGTAAACATCTAGTACACTAGTCAACCCACCAAACACTTAGACAACCCCTGTCTACACCCTGAAACAAGATTATTTGTAAACATCTAGTATACTAGTCAACACAGCACACACTTAGACAACCCCTGTCTACACCCTGAAACAAGATTATTTGTAAACATCTAGTATACTAGTCAACACATCCCACACTTAGACAACCTCTGTCTACACCCTGAAACAAGATTATGTGTAAACATCTAGTACACTAGTCAACACACCACACACTTAGACAACCCGTGTCTACACCCTGAAACAAGATAATGTGTAAACATCTAGTACACTAGTCAACACACCACACACTTAGACAACCCGTGTCTACACCCTGAAACAAGATTATGTGTAAACATCTAGTACACTAGTCAACCCACCAAACACTTAGACAACCCGTGTCTACATCCTGAAACAAGATTATTTGTAAACATCTAGTATACTAGTCAACACAGCACACACTTAGACAACCCCTGTCTACACCCTGAAACAAGATTATGTGTAAACATCTAGTACACTAGTCAACACACCACACACTTAGACAACCCTTGTCTAAATCCTGAAACAAGATTATTTGTAAACATCTAGTACACTAGTCAACACACCACACACTTAGACAACCCTTGTCTAAATCCTGAAACAAGATTATTTGTAAACATCTAGTATACTAGTCAACACACCCCACACTTGGATAACCTTTTTGTACACGCTCAAACAAGATTATGTGTAAACATCTAGTACACAAGTCAACACATACACAACATGTGTCTACACCCTGAAACAAGACTGTGTAAACATCTAGTACACTAGTCAACACACCACACACTTAGCCAACTCCTGTCTACACCCTGAAACAAGATTATGTGTAAACATCTAGTACACTAGTCAACACACCACACACTTAGACAACCCTTGTCTAAATCCTGAAACAAGATTATTTGTAAACATCTAGTATACTAGTCAACACACCCCACACTTAGCCAACTCCTGTCTACAACCAGAATCAAGATTATGTAAACATCTAGTATACTAGTCAACACATACACAACATGTGTCTACACCCTGAAACAAGACTGTTTAAACATCTAGTACACTAGTCAACACTTACACAACCCTTGTCTACACCCTAAAACAAGACTGTGTAAACATCTAGTACACTAGTCAACACACCCCACACTTGGACAACCTTTTTGTACACGCTCAAACAAAATTATGTGTAAACATCTAGTACACTAGTCAACACATACACAACATGTGTCTACACCCGGAAACAAGATTATGTGTAAACATCTAGTACACTTGTCAACACATACACAACCCGTGTCTACACCCGGAAACAAGATTATGTGTAAACATCTAGTACAATAGTCAACACACCACACACTTAGCCAACTCCTGTCTACACCCTGAAACAATATTATGTGTAAACATCTACTATACTAGTCAACACACCCCACACTTAGACAACCCGTGTCTACACCCTGAAACAATATTATGTGTAAACATCTACTACACTAGTCAACACACCCCACACTTAGACAACCCGTGTCTACACCCTGAAACAATATTATGTGTAAACATCTACTACACTAGTCAACACACCCCACACTTAGACAACCCTTGTCTACACCCAGAAAAAAAATATCTACTACACTAGTCAACACACCCCACACTTAGACAACCCGTGTCTACACCCTGAAACAAGATTGTGTAAACATCTAGTACACTAGTCAACACACCCCACACTTAGACAACCCATGTCTACACGCTCAAACAAGATTATGTGTAAACATCTAGTACACTAGTCAACACACCCCACACTTACACAACCCTTGTCTACAAGCTCAAACAAGACTATGTGTAAACATCTAGTACAATAGTCAACAGTTCAACACACCCCACACTTGGACAACCCTTGTCTACACTTTAAAACAACTAAGATATTGCATAATCTTGTTTTATGGACACTGCAAGGTTTATAGTCCCTCCACCAAATGTGTCAAGAGGAGAATCCCTCAATGACACAGCATTATGCCTGGACTTGATTTTTTCTTTAGCAACCTTGCTTACCTTAATAGCAGACTGGCTGTCACATTTTTCCAGGACCGCCCTCAATCCCAACAGACCAATCAAACAGCGGATCTGGTCAGATGACCACAGCTGCTCCAATGGCAAACTTTGCAGAATCTGAAAATATTAAAACTTATTGATAATCATAATGAAAATAAGGGTAATGTATCTGGTTCAGCGAATGTTAACTTGTTTTTTTTGTAGCAGCAGCTTAGGAGGGATAAGAGAAATGTTTTTTCTGCAAACGTTAATGCTATAACCACTCATGACAGGCGATTATTTTTTAGGATTGACAATATTTTTTCACCCTACTGCAAACATTCTGTAAGTATACTGTATTTATGTATTCAATGAAGACATAGAGTGATGATGCTGCTGCTGTTGCTGCTGATGATGATGATGATGAAACTAAGCAAGCCAATAACCAGCATTAAACACCACTGCCAATTCCATAGTTTCTACATGAAAAACAATTTTGCAAGGACAAAATCTTTTCAAAATTATGCCAATGGTAAATGTTTCGTTTTAGTATTTTGAATCTAAGGTTTGGGCTTTGTTCCAATTTTGTACTCGCTCAAATTTCTTTTTTTATTATTTTCTTATTAAAACTGAACCAGACAACACCCCGTTACCTGGATATATCCCTGTATCCTAGTGTAGTCTGGTACCAAGGTGACATGGCCATCACCAGCCAGCAGTGATGTAAGAGCACCCGCGGCCTCCTGGATCTTCCCTAGTGTTTCGCTACAATAGACGTTGGAGGTGAATTTGTGTTACAGTAGCTATTCCACCAACAACAGCCACTTTTACAACATATGTACACCGTTTCTAAACCTACTGACGAAGAGGTATATATACAACTTACATATTTTGAGAATCAAAACTCTATAGAACCAATATAAACGGATTTAACCATCCAGATCAAACCCCAAAACTAGAGCGTCGAATTAAGAGTATAAACCAACTCATAATTCATATTACGCATATTTAATCAGCATATTTAATTAAGAACCCGTGAATACTTTTAATCGGCATACATATGTTATTATATGACCTGAACACCTAGATAGAATTTTGATCAACTGTATTGTAGAGTAATTTTGCCATTAATGATTATTTGGTGAGTTAGTTCCTTTAAAAGCTTATTGCAAGTCATGATTTAAGAATGATCTTACTTCATTTGTACTAAATTTCAGACTATTAAATAGTGCATAATCCTTCCGAATCTGGGTCCTGTTTTATTAAACATCTTACGATAAGTCTGAAGTTTTTAAAATCGTTCACTTTTTCACCTATACATTCAATGTAGACAATTATTTGTGTACATAGTGCAACGATATCACCTGTATAAGAAAATGAAATGAAATCACGTTTATTTGAGAAGTGTAATTTATAGTGAAGCATTTAAGAAATTGATTTACGATCAAAATTGTCGTAAGTTGTTTCATAAAACGGGGCCCAGATCTACGACTTAAACAGTAAAAAAACATGATATCATTTAGCATTAGAAACGGGTTATCCAGCATTGTAATTTTGCAATAGTATATCAGTCGTTTATATACCGGTTGTCATTTACAAAACGACAAGGACCATGCTGATCATTTTAGAAAAAGTCAAATATCAATATCACTAGTTTTCAAAAAGTAGTCTATACAAACTTGTTTTTTAAAAATCTATTTTTATTTTTGGTGGCCATCTTGAATTTCACATCAACCTGAATTTTTGCTAGGAAAAACTAGACATCATCGGCAACATTTCTGTAAAGATCCATGAAAATCCATCAAGTAGTTTCAGAGGAGTAGTCGCTACAAAAAAGAATTACGGTCAGACGGACAGTGCACCACGGCAAAAGCTCTGCTGATCTTTGATCGGTAGAGCTCAAAACAAGATATAATTATTTTGCGTCCATCCCTCAAACTGTAGAAAGAGATAACTTATGTGGGAACTTCAACAGGAAATACCCTCGTTTACTATCACAGAATAGTGAGAGGATGATGTCACATTGCGCAAAGAAGGGAATATGCAAATGAGGTATAATTTTCCAAATTATTGTACTTTATTTGGGCGACAGATTGTTTTGTTTTAAAACCTGTGATGAATGTTCAGTGCATTTGTACCTGTTGACCTTCTGTTTCCAGTTGACGTCTGTATCCCCAAGTGCAGACATCATTGTACAAACTGACGCCATTCCCGTCTCAGACCTCCTCTTCTTGCCTCTGTCATAAGCAAAATACATGTAATATATCACTACCCGAAGTCATGTGTATAGTTATAAATGATATTTAAGACTAATTCAACAACAAGACATATTTATTGAAATTTTGTAAAAAAAAATTATTTTTTTTTTTTATAGACTTTACCTGAAAATATAACCCTGTTACGATAAAAGTGGCATACATGTCTATCTGATATCGGCTGTGTGCAATAATAATTTGCTGTTTATATATGTACAAATCACTGAAGCAAAATCATTTTCTTACTTACACCATAAACCATTTAAGTTTCTGAGCTTAAGTTGAAATCAGACCCAATATAAACTGTGACTGGAATGAAATATACTGACAATGCTAAAAAGTGTCGAAACAAATGACAACATGCGAAACAATCCCAAGGTGCAACTGCAATTTATAATTAGGATCCCTAAAGGCTATTCTAAAAAGAACTATAAATAATTTTAGCCCCAATGTATTTTGCAGAATATTCTTACTTTGCGACATTACTCGAGAATGTGTTTACGCAGTCCGCCCACACCGCTGTTACCAGGTGAGACAGGAAGCCACGACACTCTCTCATCCATGGAGAACACAACAAGTCACGTGTGATTGAGTATAGGGACAGCTTTCCACTAAAACAGAAAATGTCACATGTGATTTTTATGATGATATCAACCAATCATCCATTAATAGTTGTATATTTATATGAACTTATCTAACCGGCTTGTGAAAAGTCTGTGGTTGTACCCAGGTGCCCACCCATGCATGAGAATTGGATGGGCACCTGGGGTCTTCCTCCACCAATGGAAACTAGGAAGTCGCCATATGACCTTAGCTGTTGCTGCAACTATACAAATCTAATTCAATTTAATTTATTTAAACTCTGTTAACACAGACCATACATGTTCTTACATGAATCATTGTATTATGGTTGGTGAAATTTCCTTTGATGAATACAAAACATTAAATCATTTAATTCAGAATAACTAACGGGGCGGAGCTATACCATGCTCTACCTTTCAATAAATGGAAGTTAGAGAATGGTAGTTATTCTGGCAGGGTCACTAAGTACACCATTCTACAAAACAGACTAAGTATGGTCTCAGCTAATTGGTTATTTAAAAACCTTGATGGGTAATGCCCGTCTCGATGTTTAAATCAACCAATTCAATGAGACCATACTCTATCTATTACATACATCATATGTTGCTATTATTTTATTGTCTCATCGTCAAATAAAAAATTGCAGATATATCTGAGCGACTGTAACATAAAATTATGTCAAATTACTTATATATAAATAGCAAATGTGCCAGTAAATGAAGATTTCATATCATACCTGCTTTCTGTACAAGCTCCCATTGATAAAGCCTCAACAGCAAAGTTGGCCATGTTTTTCAAATGCTCATCTGACAATGCAGACTGCATGGCGGCCATGCTGGAAGTAACCAGGTGCCACCTAGCAACAATCTCGTTTTCACTGGTTATATCGTACAGCTACAAGAAAAGGACATGTGGGTCATTTCTATCATTTTGGGTTGCAAAAACAATGTCATCTGGGTCATTTTTATCACTTTGGGTTGTAAAGACAAGTACATATTGGTCATTTCTATTATATTTGGTTGTAAAGACAAAGGACATGTCACATGTTGTGGGTCATTTCTATAATTTTGGGTTGTAAAGACAAGGAAATGTGGGTCATTTCTATTGCTTTTTATTGTAAAGACGGGGCCATGTGGGTCATTTCTATCATTCTGGATTGTAAAGACAAGGCCATTTGGGTCATTTCTATCGTTCTGGTTTGTAAAGACAGGGCCATGTGGGTCATTTCTATCGTTCTGGGTTGTAAAGACAAGGCCATGCTGGTCATTCCTATCTTTTGGGTTGTTAAACATGATTATGTTTAGCTCTTTTACAGTCCATGTTATGAAATGAAATAAAATGAGAGCATTCTTGATGATCAAGAAACAGCACAACACTACACGTTCTGCATGTGCTGGTCAATTAACTGTATAAATGTATATTCTATGTTTTGTCTTTGTACTGTTTTGAATATACCACTTTTCTATCATTGCAAATTATGGTTCATAACACACAGAAACAAAATACTAAAATGGGTAATTCTGCAGACACATAGCTTCTTTAATGTAATTCATTTAACATTATATATAAAATAATAACATGCAAACTATTTAAATTTTTGTGAAAATAAGTATCAATTGATGTACTCACCGACCCTGACCAAGTTACTTCAACATCCTTAGCAACGACCTGTTCAGGAAAGGTCATCAGCGTTACCATGGAGTCCCTGACAACCGACCAACTGGACATGTCTCTGAATAGAACCACAGTCCTTACTGTCTGTACACGCAACATATCCTGGTCGATAAAGGTTGCATTAAAAATAATTCATTGGGTGTCATTTTAATCAAGGATCCCCAGAGACATATTAATAAACAGATAGGAAACTTTTCAAGTGTTTAAAGTTGGGCCACATTTTGTGGAAATTTTGCACTGTCCCACGTGAAATTCAGGTAAATTTCACAGTGTCCAATCTGTTTTTATTAGGTCTAGGGATCACTACTGGCTAATCACCATACCAAAAGTACAGTAAAACCTGCTGAGACCACCTGTATTAAGAGACCACGTGTGTTAAGAGACCACCTGTGTTATGAGACCATGTGTGTTAAGAGACCACGTTTGTTAAGAGACCACGAGTGTTAAACGACCATCTGTGTTAAGGGACCACCTGTGTTAAGAGACCATGTGTGTTAAGAGATCATCTGTATTAAGAGACCACCTTTATCAAGAGACAACCACTATTAAGAGACCACACGTGATAAGGGACCACATGTGTTAAGAGACCACATGTGTTAAGAGACCACATGTGATAAGGGACCACATGTGATAAGGGACCACATATGTTCAGAGACCACATGTTTTAAGATATCACATGTATTAAGAGACCACCTGTATTAAGAGACCACCTCTGTTAAGAGACCACCTGTACTAAGAGACCATCTGTATTAAGAGACCACCTGTATTAAGAGACCACCTGCATTAAGAGACCCTGTATTAAGAGACCCCTGTGTTAAGAGACCATCTGTATTAAGAGACCGCGTGCATTTTTTTAGAGACCACCTGCATTAAGACCACCTGTATTAAGAGACCACCTGTATTAAGAGACCGCGTGCATTTTTTTAGAGACCACCAGTGTCAAGAGACCACCTGCATTAAGACCACCTGTATTAACAGACCACCTGTATTAAGAGACCACCTGTATTAAGAGACAACCTGTTTTAAGAGACAACCTCTATTAAGAGACCAGCTGCTTTAATGGACCACCAATCATGTTCCCAATTGTATTGTGTTCTAAATTAAAATATAACTGTATTAAGAGACCAATTTTGCTCTTCACTTCAGTGATCTCATATAGGCTGTGAGCTAGTAGGAGAAACCCTCCACCCCCATGGGGAATTTTGTAAGGTATGATTTTCTGAAAGAACATACAGTAACTTTAAAATGAGACATGTGTGCCATCTGAGCGTTGGGGCTTTAGTGAGTTTTGGGGGAAAACATTTCGTTTATCTTCGTCCATCGGCCGAGGGTCGCTCAACGCTATTTCCCAAAAAAATACACATTTTTCGCCCCAAAATTAAGGCATTTCCAAACATCATGCGGTTTGTAACTTTTTTCTGTTATCACTGGACCATACCCTGCCCAAAAAGGTTACAATATTTCTTTTTTCTATTGTATTAGATATATTTCTAATTTTTAGTTAAATACCCCCAATGTATTACGAGAAAGAAAAAAAAATTATTCAATTTTTTAACATTTTTACACAAAATCTCAATATTTAAGTATCGGATCCATAAATTATATGGTGGGACACGTAGAGATGCGTTCCGAGAAAGATTCCATCAATTCTAATATAATCTATTCCATTTTTTCCCCAGATTTCGGCGATTTTCGTCTAAAAACGCAACGTTTCCCCCGAAAACTCACTAAAGCCCCAACGCTCAGATGGCACACATGTCTCATTTTGAAGCTTAATATATGTTCTTTCAGAAAATCATACCCTACAAAATTCCCCCTGTGTGGGGAGGGGGGTCTACAGCCAGCTCAAGAACTAATAATACAGGTTTGACTGTTCATACATGTACATGCTCTCAGTGTTCCTTTGGGTCTTTTGGGAATACGGGCTAGATCGCTACAGTTGGGAAGATGAACTTCAGAACCTTCTAAAACTAAGGCGTCCAAGTAGTTTTTTAATAGAACTAGCAAAACACACAAATCATTCAAATGCAGAATAATGTTTATTCTATAGTTAATTTTTAATTCACTAAAATTGATAAGTGGTTATAATACGCCACACACTATGTCGGGACTAAAACCATAAAACGAGAAAGAAAAAAAATAATATTATTTTATATTCACTATAACAACAGAGAGATTCTTCCTTTCAAAACTAGAACTATCTCTAAAGGTGATGAATACCCCCTCTTAAATTCTAACTCTAATAAAGTGCATTTATTCTGTGATAAATTAGGCAATCAACAATAGGTGATGTAGAGGAATCAGTTTTTATGTGTATATGAAGTTTGGGAACAACCCATTCAAAACTGTTTGAGTAATGCAAGTAATAAAAATATGTTACGTGATGCGACAAAAATTAGTGACGCGATGCGACAAAAATGTTTTGCGCGACTGGACGTTACGGACGTGATTCCTATAATAATTTTGAGTGAAAATAAATCAAGACTGCCATGTGTGCTTTTAACTGATAAGCAGTCTCAGATGAAATCTTGCCAAACCTAGCAAATCTAATGCACTGACAAACACTGATAAACTAAACCTACCCAAGCATACAGAAGAGCCGCATTTTTTGTTTTCTGAATTTTCTCATAAACTTTCCTCCACTGGTCTTTATCCAAGTAAATATGCAAGAAGGTAAGATCTGCAGGATGCGAAACTAAAGCTGCTGTCTGCAGAGTGCTAGTTCTGTATCCTGTATACAGAGCTAGCATGGCCACCACTTCGCCCCAAGCGTGGCACAGATGGAGTGTCGAGAGAACAGTTTCATTCGTCAACTGAAACATTGTAGAATAAGATACTTGTGTAAGTCATGAAATTATTTTATTATATGCCTAGCAATTATACACTCAGTACATATAAAAATGTAACATTACTGATATTCGATTAATTTTAGTCCGCTGTTTTTTTTGTTCAAATTAAGATTGTATTTTATTTTACACAAGTCTCTTTGTCCCAAAGGTTAACATATGGCGATAAACAGTTGCATAAGATTTGCTCTACTTTCAGTTGAAACACATTTTGCACGGATTTGCTCTACTTTTTTCAGTTGAAACACATTTTGCACGGATTTGCTCTACTTTTTTCAGTTGAAACACATTTTGCACGGATTTGCTCTACTTCTTTCAGTTGAAACACTTTTTGCACGGATTTGCTCTACTTCTTTTAGTTGAAACACATTTTGCACGAGGATCTTTAACGTCCCTAGAAATTCAAAAAATACCAAGTGTTACATTTTCAAATGTACCAAGTGTATTACAACGGAATCCAAAAACCTTTATCGCTACTAGCGTTTTTGATTTTGTATCACTATTTTACTCAAAATTGATGACGCTGTCATTGTCACATACCTGAGTATACAATAGGATTATTAACAGAGTAATGTGATCTGGATGTATGTATCACCTCAGGCGGACATGCCATATCTGCAGGATCTCACAAGAGATAACTTCTAGAACACTTACTGTAGTAATTCTAAAATATTATAGCACCGTATAGTAGACTAGTTTTTTTGCACAGGCAGGTGTAATAGTTTGTATACACCGGTAAGGGACGACGTCACACGATGTCGTTGTCATACAATGTATTTTTAATTGTATAGTGATACAGATTCAGAAAACTTCTAGTGGTGATACAGGGTTTTGTATTCCATTTTAGGAAAATGAAGTTACCAGGACTATATTATTGATAGGTATATAATAAAAACTTTTATGATGGTAAAGGCTTATTTCTAGTAAGTGTTTTGAAAGCTAGCATCAACTCTTGGGAACATGATCCAGGATCACACTTGAATTGAATTGGATTTTATAGTCGCACCAACAGCTAAGGTTATATGGCGACTTTCCAGCTTCTACTGGTGGAGGAAGACCCCAGGTGCCCCTCCGGGCAATTTTCGTGCACGGGCGAGCACCTGGGTAGAACCACCGACGTTTCGCAAGCCAGCTGGATAGCTTCCTCACATAAAGATTCCTAGGCCCCTGAGGGATCGAACCTACAGCGGTGAGGGGCAAGTGATTGCAAGTCAGAGACTCTTACCACTCGGCCACGGACGCCCCCTGGATCACACTTGAGGCTTTTGTTATATATCGTCATAAGAGTTACTTTAGAAGACACTGTATGGCATTTTGATATACAATTTCAACTGGAGAAGATATGGCAGTTTGACATATAGTTTAAACTCTAGAAGATGCTATACGCCATTCTGACATACACATATTCAATTTTAGTTTGACACCTGACCTAGTTTCAGCTTTAGGAGATAATTCTGGTATATTCTGACATAAAATTTCAGCTTTTTAAACAACTGCTGAAAGGGGTTTGTTACATGGCAGTAATTCATAAACCATGAAGAATACAAGTTTTATACTTTTAATATGGTTGAGGAAACAGCCTGGAATAAATAATTTAATTCTTATTAAGTAACAAGTAATGATAATATGTTCTACTAAGTAATTTCAAATGACGAAAGGTGCGCGTCTGGAGCACTATGGTCTAGTGGTAGAGCGTTGGACCCATCAATGAAAAACGGTGTGTTCGATCCCCACCATGACCATATGTGTTGTGTCCCTGAACAAGACACTTCGTCTGCATTTGCTTTAATAGGACTGGTTCTACTCAGGAAGACATCGAGAGCAATTAAAACTAAGTTCAGAGAGCTTTCGTTACAATCAAAGTAAAATAAACAACTTAAAAACTTACTTTAGAAGAACATATTTGGCATTTTGACATACCAGTTCAACTTTAGAAGATATGGCATTCTGACATGATATCATTTCATTTTCAGGAGATAATATCTTGCATTTTAAAAATACAATTTCAAATTGAGAAAATACTATACGATATTTTGACATACGGTTCAACTTCCGAACAGAAGATACCTAATCACAATTTAAATTCCTTGATGCAAACCTTTGATTTTTTCAACTGTGCCTGCAGTAGTGGTGACAATATTTCAGTTTCCATGGTGACCATGAGGTCATGTACAGCTTTTGAGGTCAAGTCTGTCACAGAGTAGTCTGTGACCTTCACATTTAACAGGTAGTGGTGGAAGAGAGAGCACACACCTTGAAAATGTCCGTCTGTTGAAAATAATAAAACACATATTCAAGAATGCAAGAAAAGAGAGTATTCACTGTTGTAAGTCTAATGCAAGCACATCATTTATATCAAAACCAAATGTGACATGTCACATCAACTCAAGTTTGCACACCATGTCAATCCATTTAAGGAACACAGGGAAAATATCTTGGCCAAAAGCCTGTGTAAAATAGGCTAGTTATGTAAATAAATAACACTGCATGCATACATGAACAGACATACACATACATACAGCACATACACTCGAATGCCAGTTGAGCTGTATGCAAGTCATCTCAATAAAGAAGTATATGACTGTATTCTATGAGAGATGAAGTCAATACCTTTTTTGTCGCCACTCCGTTCCTCGAGGAAATGTTCCTTGACACACTGAATAAACATCTTCCATACATCTATCGTCATTCCCTGGGGTAGAGACTGTATCACTTCACCATAACTATAACCAGAATACACTAGTTGAATTAAGACAAAACAAGAAAATCAGTATAACCGATGGATGCTCCCCGACTTGTATCCTCAACTTATCATATGGCCTTGTATCACCCAGCAGTTTTCAATTTGCAGTCCCATCAGTAGTTTTGAAGTTATGCTCCGGACAAGAATTCTAAGTATAAAATTACAAAGGGCAATAACTCTAATTTAAATGATGACAGAGTTACGGTTCTTGCATTCTGCCTTCTATCATTGTGTGAAGTTTCATTGCAGTCCCATATGTAGTTTAGAAGTTACAAAAAGTCTAAGTATAAAATTACAAAGGGCAATAACTCCAGTTTGAATGATGACATAGTTACGGTTCTTGCACTCTGTACTTCCTCTCATTGCCCTCTATCATTGTGTGAAGTTTCATTGTAGTTCCATCAGTAGTTTTGAAGGTATGCTCCAGACAAGAATTCCAAGTATAAAATTACAAAGGGCCATAACTCTAATTTGAATGATGACATAGTTACAGTTCTTGCACTCTACACTTCCTCTCATTGCCCTCTATCACTGTATGAAGTTTCAATGCCATTCATTTCATGTAACTATGTCATCTCCGTGCATCTGTTGTATGTTAAGTCTCATTCAACTCATAATAATCTACTTCTTTTAAACATACCGGTAACTTGAATTTTTTAGAAACAGTACCTTTTCAGGAACCGTGCTGTGAGTTTGATTGGCGAGTTCCCATGGCAACTTGTGAGCGTTTCCATCAGCCGGGTGATGAGCTTTGGCACTTGTCGTAACTTCTGATATGTGACGATCAGCTCATGAAGAAACTCGTCCATCGATGCAAGGACATCATCTGCCATCTATATAAATGTACAACAGAGAATACATTACAACTTTCTTAATACTTAATGAATTTTGTTCCAATAAAGCGCACATACTCCTACTTTCCTCTGCCGCAAATGGTTACAGGTGAGAATGTCATAAGCACATTCTACATATTTTTATTTCTGTGTAAATGGAGGACGAAATGATCATGGCTGTTGGCGCTATATAACCTGTGTGACCGCGCCATAAAACCCCAGTTCAATCAATTCAAATGATTCCCAAAACGTAGCAAGTGTAGATTCTTCCCAAAACATAGCAAGAAGTCTCACAAAGTGTAGATTCTATCATACTTCACAAATATGAATAATCACACAAACATTTTATAACTCTGACCTGTTGTTCAGCGTTAATCCAGCCAGTGGACAGTATTTCTACCAGACTGGTTTCCAGAATATGATGATTCAACTGAAGGAGGATGGTAAGACTGGAGTACCAGTCTGCCGTCAACCTGAAGTGATTTATAAGAACATGTTAGTATACGGGATCACATGGATTTAAAATGTCACAAAAAAACAGTAAAATTTGTCTCGATTCGAAGTATTAAAGTTTTTCTTATAGCTTGTATATTTATTATTGTTCTCATATGTATGTACAATGGCACACAAAGACGGATTTTCCATACTTTATTTCATTTGATTGTTTGTTGGTGCATGTTCCATAGATTTTATATAATCCACCCCTGTTTTCCACCCTCAGCTATTCGATAAGTGGGATGAACTTGCTGGAGCCTTGTTCCTTGAACAGATCTATTTTTCTTAGGTAGGATTATCATCTCTTGGTATATCTTTACTTACTGTTTATTGTTCAGCAACACCTGTACAATGTTTCTGTAAAACTTGATCTGGTTCCATTCATTTCTCTCATCCAACTTGACATTGTACAGCTCATGTCTCTGTGCTACCTTCAATAGCTCATTCATTCCCTTTAACACACTAGATGGCGCTAGTGTCCCACAGAGGGCACTACTGTCCTGCTTTACACCAATCAGATTGCAGAGTTCCATCAGCATGTAGTGAGACAGGAGCAGGTTGGAGTCATGGCTAATATAAAAGAAAGGAATGGGTTAAAAGTAAATTATTATTTTTAGAAAAAAGATTATTGAAATGGCTCGTTTTTCATCATTATTAGTTTGTTTATACCAATGCAAGTTTGTTTTTCACCTTTTTTTGAAGACTGAAAGACTGGTTTGGCTGTCATCAATTTCTATATAAATAAGAAACACCCTCCTATAGATTCATTAACTATTTTTATAGATTGACCAGTTGTATTGCAATGTTTTCAGGCAGTTCAACAAAATCATGTGGGTGCGTTACGGTAAGACAGAGACAATCCCAAAGTTTTGATATTACGAATACACTAAACCAAATTGCTAAGTACCAACCTAAGAATATGTCAATAATATTCTCATTGTTTTGTGTATTTTGAGCTTGATTAGAGATACGGTTAAACTGCAAAATAATGAGTGTAAATCGTCTGCTCTGATTGCATGAACATATTTTAAAACTTTTAAGTCAATGTGTTTTCTTAGAAATAAGTTATAACACTTATACAACTGGGTATATAGGATTTTATTAAGAACTTCGAATTAGTGAAGCTTTCGATGTTCCTAATTCTAAAATATGCCAGTTAAAATTATTTTGACATCATGTTTTACTACCATTACCACTACAAATGCGTTTGCAAAAGAAATTTTCGAAATATTTAATGTTAACGCTGAATTACAGTTACTTGAATTTCAAACAATATTCAATTTAAAGGGAGGTAATTTTAGATTATTCTTATTTCATTTTTTTATAGACGGAAAATCTGCGATAAATGGGTCAATTTTTTATGTTTTTTTCAATTATTTCATACCAATTTTAAGAATTTTATATCATTAAGCGATCTTTGACTCATGTTATGTGTTTTATCAGTACATTTCATGTTTTCATATAAAGGGGGAGGTAACTCTCAAAAGATGTAACAATTTAACAAAAAATAAATGTTTTACAAACTATGGGTCAAAACAAAATACTTATCATATATCTATTCTAAAATATATTTAAAATAAGAAAATTATACAAAAGTTGATAAATTTTGTTAAGTGTAAATGTATGCAAAAATTAACAAGAACTCATAACCTTTCATTTCCAAGACTTATCGACAGCGCTATCGAGGTCACTGATTTTAAATTAGGTAAGTCGGCTATGACATAGAAAAGTGTTTACCAGTTTGAAGAGATAAAGCCATCCAGGAACACAGGTAAATACAGGCACATGTGGTTGGCATCGGACGTCTGCAAAACATGAAAATTCTGTTCCAAAACGATGTTGGTAGGGCAGGTGCATAAAGACACTCAGAATGTGTATAAAGGGACTATAGTCGATTTGCATGTCATTCTAACAAAAATCCTGCAATTCTATTGGACGACTTCCAAAAATATGCGACTATTAAATAGTGCATATCTTGTTGCAAATCCAGTCATGTAATGTTAAACCGCAAAAACGTGACATCATTTAGTTTTACTTGAAAGAGTTTGTGACAAAAACTGTCAAAAACACTGAAATGCGTTAGATTAACCAGTATTGAAATGTTGACTTTTGCAACAGTATATCAGTCGTTTGACGGTTGAAAATCATGTTTAACAGCTCATTAAAGAAAATTTGCAACCATAAAATGACGCAAAATTCAAAATTTCAATACAGTTAACCCTATATTTAAGATAAGTTTAGATAAGACAATCATAATTTTTCCAGATCTACAGTTGTAGTTTCCAACACCACATGTAAAATCTACTATCAAACAATACAGGTAAATTAAATCCTCCTTATGTAAACAAGAAATGTTTGTAAAATATATATGCCCCCCTTCGACCACGACATAAACATTCTTGCCAAGTTCCAAATTTGTATTGGCAGATGTTCTAGAGTTATCGCGAAGACAATATTTCGGGACGGACGGACCGACAGACAGACAGACAGACAGACAGACCTTCGATTCTTCAAAGGGGGGCATAATAATAAGCTGATATGGAAAGCGATGCTTATAAAACTGGGTACCTTAGATTGTAACAATGACGAGATCGTTAAGAAGAGGTGTTCCACTGCCTTGGCCTTCTTGTGAACTTTGACCTCCGCCTTCCCGTGCTGAGCAGTCAGATAACCATCATAGCTCTGGTGATGATCCCTGGGGAGATATCATACAACATATAAATATCTCATTCATAAGAGGGTCATAGTAAGAATGTTCACCCTGAGGATCTGGTTATTGCCCGATTTGTTATGAAAGATATATCACTGGATTGGAAATAACTAAGAAAATGATTGGTAGTTTATTGAAATCCGTAAAGTAGTTTTGAGGTTATGATGAGTTAAAAATAGTAATTTCACCATACTGAGCTGATGATGTTGATGTAAAAGTTTGCACACCAACATGCACCAAAGCAGCGCATTCGATAATAGCAATATCACTCTCGTGTCGGATAGTAAGGATAGTAAGAAATTTCACATTGTTATTTATGCAGATTTAGCATGGATGTTTTATGCGAAGTATAATAATAAACTTTATCACATAACTTGCGGTGTGAGAGTGTAACAAAGCCAAGACATAACAAATACATACACTAGCGTTATAAATATGCAAATAATTCCCGTATCATCATTCAGTCTTTTCTGTACAGCTTGGTAGGCAATTGGCATTTGCCTTGTCGAAACCGGCAATTCCGGAAATTGACAAGGCAGTTCCAACTACTCAGCGTAGTTCGCAGAAGACCAAACCAACAAATATAAGCAGCTACATTAATACATGGACGCTGTCTGGAATTTTTCAAGTTATGTGATAAATAAAATCTCACATACATCCCTATTTAATAATTAATAAACTTGTTGGATAAAATTGATCTGACGCAAGGCTTTTTATCCAACTTGTTTATTAAATTTAATATTAAACAGGCACTCATGTAAGACCGTCGATATACACTTAGGCCAAATAAAATAATAGGTGTGGTTCCGGTTTCCCGACCGACCCTGTTTTTAGGGGCTGAACCTAAACATTTGATGACACCTCAAAAAAAAAAAAGAAAAAAAAAGTATTTGATGATATCAACAAATATATAGTTAAGTCTATTTATTTAGTGAGCATAAAAGTAGTGTAATTTTTTTTATTTTTTTTTGAGCATGTAATAGGAACCACACATATAATTTTATTTGGCCTTATGGTTTTAACACATGTTCGTGAACTTTTATATCATACAGCAATAGGCAGGACAACATACGCTCAATTGTTGACTTTAATGGAAGTAGACTTGATGTAATATTAACCAAGTAGAATCAGTATTCTTGTATCAGATAGGAATTACATTATCTCTAATATGCACCAATAGTCTACAATTCCAACCCGAAATGCCAGTTCTAAGGTCAGTGCAAATTGACTTAGGTATGTCCCCCACCCCCATATCAATACAGGATGGGCCTTAACTTACATTGTAAAACTTGCAGCCCAACCTTTTTGCAAACAAGTGAAATATTGCAATGGAACCGAAATGTTGATCTGGTGTCATTACACGCACATGCAACCATATAAGTATTTTATATTATTTATTTTTTAGCGGTCAAATGTAGCATCTTTGGATTAGTAAGGCTGTTACTACCAGCATGCCATTGAGCAGCTTCAATTTCGCAAGGAGAGGACGCAAACATCTGCAATACAGACAAAGAAATATTGTCATAACAGGTAACTCCTACCCTGATATTTCTCCACACTTACTTATGACAGGCTGTTGCCAGGATGACACTCGACATTTTCTCCGCATCTTGTGATGGAGTCGCAGACCACAGGAATATATAGGGAGGTAACAACTTATCACACATCCATTGTAACACCTGGAATGGAGTATGAAGAGATTATGTCACAAAGCATTACAACAACAAGAAAGGTCACTGTAAGTAACAAATGCCCCACTGAAGTGGTATTGACCTTTGACCTGTAAGTGTGACCTTGAAGCTACGGACCTTGATTTTGCGTGTGACATGTCGTCTTGTTGTGGCGAGCACTTGTGCTAAGTTATTTGAAAAAATGTCCAGGAATGTCAGAGTTATTGACCAGACAGCTAAAAACTACCACATTACCAGTAGGCTGATATGTGTAACAAGCTAAAATACTTTCAACTGTTTTCGAGTTATGCCCCGGAAATGAAAAGTGTGACTGACAAATGAGTCTCGTATGTACACCTGACAAAGGCTTTGTTTTGCACGGAATTATAAATCACATGTACCTGCTGGTGCTGTTTTTCAATGCCAGGTCAAGATTCATTAAAATTTACAAAAAGATTCTGCATAATATTGCGCATTTAAGAAAGATTAGACCGAATATTCACCTGATTTTGGTTGGGTGCCGTTTTCTGTACTTTCATGTACTTATCAGCAGTATGGAGTACCAAGGGAGACAACTGTCTACCATCCCCACTCGTCAACAACCGACACAAACTTCCCATCAAGGTCACCTAAACAAAGATTAATAACAGTAATATGAGTACCAGGGGAGACAACAGTCTATCACTGCCGCTCGTCTGTAACAACCTCTGTAACAACCGACACAAACTTCCCATCAAGGTCAACTAAACAAAGATTAAAAACAGTAATATGAGTACCAGGGGAGACAACAGTCTATCATTGCCGCTCGTCTGTAACAACCTCTGTAACAACCGACACAAACTTCCCATCAAGGTCAACTAAACAAAGATAAAAAACAGTAATATGAGTACCAGGGGAGACAACAGTCTATCATTGCCGCTCGTCTGTAACAACCTCTGTAACAACCGACACAAACTTCCCATCAAGGTCAACTAAACAAAGATTAAAAACAGTAATATGAGTACCAGGGGAGACAACAGTCTATCACCGTCGCTCGTCTGTAACAACCGACACAAACTTCCCATAAAGGTCAACTAAACAAAGATTAAAAACAGTAATATGAGTACCAGGGGAGACAACAGTCTATCACTGTCGCTCGTCTGTAACAACCGACACAAACTTCCCATAAAGGTCAACTAAACAAAGATTAAAAACAGTAATAGGAGTACCAGGGGAGACAACAGTCTATCACTGCCGCTCGTCTGTAACAACCGACACAAACTTCCCATCAGCGTCACCTAAACAAACAAAGGTTAATTAAATATATATCAGCATCACCTAAACAAACAAAGATGGTTAATTATTTTTATTTTTAAAGAATATAACAGTTAGAAAACAATCACTGATATAGAATGGGTTTGTATAACAGGAAACATTTCTGATTCCATTCATAGAGACAAAAAGTTATGGGAAATGTTTTGGAAAGAAATATTTGTTGCAAATTATTATGACACAGAATTCAGCATATCAAACATTTTTGAAAAAGTAAATTCCAAGATACCATATACCCGCGTGAGGTGTAGTTGAGAAAACTACCTCCACACAAGCATTTTACAGGTATTATCAATATCGGCATATATGGCAATTATTGGAATTTTGTGTAAAGGCCAGGGTTGAGTATAAAAAAAACAAAATGGCCCCAGTGAAACTTTTCTGATCATTGTATGCATCATGCTGCTCAGAGAGGTTTAATCACAAATTTCTAAATAATAAAGCATTTTTAAACCATAAAATTTGGCATTTAATACATTAAACATTACTCTATACAGATATATCAAAATAATTATATAATGTATTTATTTTCCATACTTTCTAGAACAAAACTTTTATTCCTAACTGTCAAATTTTGATTTTGATTCATCTATTAATAGCTGTACCTGTAAAAATAAGATCAGTGATTGGTCAGAGTGCTGATACCTTGATCTTGAAGAAGACGAAATACTAACTGGCTATACAGAGTGCTGATACCTTGATCTTGAAGAAGACGAAATACTAACTGGCTATAGTGTATACATAATGACCGGTTATAAAATCTATTAAATCAAATTAAGTGTGACGGACGGATGGACGGACGGACAGACGATCACTTTTTCCATGTCCCTCTGCTTTTTTTAGAAACGGCAAGGGACAAAAACTGACTTGCAAAAGGTAAGCTGTATTATCTTACCATTAAATCGAGTCTGGATGTAAACACGTATGACAACATGGGTGATGTTATAATTGCCTGGCAACAGCCAATCACAGAGCTGACGTAGCCACACCCACTCTCACCTTCTGCTGTTACCAACGCATCTGTTAACAGCTGGAAACACAAGAAACAGACATGTACAGCAGATTTGTCAAGGAATATCTAATAAGCTGCCCTCCAAATATTAGTCGATTTCACCCAAAAAGCAGATTTCTGGGGAAATTTATACAAAAGCCAAAACAGATAACTAGTATGCATACAAAAAATATGTATCATATAGAATAAAGCTGGAAATGTGCCCAAGGGACACGGATGTCCCCACTGTAAAGCAATGCAATGATGTAAAGAACATCATCAGTCAATATGCACATCTTGGCATCATAATGAAACATCCTGTACAATTGTATCACAATCTGTGAAAATTGGAGTTAGACACATACAATTTACAGGATGGACCAACGGACAAGCATAAAGCTATCATTTTATTCCACCTGACCAGCGGCAGAGAGGGCATAAATGCAGTGATATACTAAACACATGCATAGCACAATTATAAACAAATAATCTCAATTTGATTTTGAATTTAAATCTCAGAACATTTTACAGCAGTTATAAATTATTTTCCATTTTGGGCTGTTTGAATTGTTTACGCCATTATTAGCACATTTAGGCCATATATGACGGGGTTTTTTGTGGTAGAGGCAGACCACACCATTTTTCCTGTGTAGAACCAGTACTGTATACATCTATCGTAAGAATCGACACTTCGTCACTTACAAGTTGAGCTGCCATTGCGATTCAAACGTGCAGCAGTGAGAGGTAAGTAGGTTTACAATGGACCTTGTTAACCCCTCGACATGAAAATCAGGCTCATAATGTAACAATTGTTTTTACTTAAGAAATAATAAATATGAACCTGTGTTTTATCGGTGAATAAAATACAGTTAGGAGTTTGGATGCGTAGTAATTAAATCACTCGTGCTAGTTCGGATGCGTAGTAAAAAAAGATTAAGTGATTTAATTACTCGCATCCGAACGACTAACTGTATTTTATACAACTGTATTGTATTTTATTCACCGATTAAATACAGGTATTAAATCCAACGGATGAAATATATGCGGGGAATTAATGGAACAGCTGTATTTTATCGTAGAATAACATACAGCTGTCTCTCTTCTTTGTGTATATGAAAGACTGCGGATGTCGTGTTAGAATTGGCTATACATGCTATCAATCTTAGAAATCTTTAAACAATTGTTTTACTCGACTACACGTACCTGTGACATTGACTGCTTGACCACCAGTCCCTGTCCCTGCTTGTTTGGCATACTGGCCTTCTTCGTGTGTAACACATCGCTCAAACATTGCCATACCTTACACACAGCATCTTCACTTAACTGAGACCTACAAATATTATAGCAAGGATAGTTACCAACACATCATTCAAACATTGCCATACCTTACACACAGCATCTTCACTTAACTATGATAGCAGGGATAGTTACCAACACATCATTCAAACATTGCCATACCTTACACACAGCATATTCACTTAACTATGATAGCAGGGATAGTTACCAACACATCATTCAAACATTGCCATACCTTACACACAGCATATTCACTTAACTATGATAGCAGGGATAGTTACCAACACATCATTCAAACATTGCCATACCTTACACACAGCATCCTCACTTAACTATGATAGCAGGGATAGTTACCAACACATCAGTCAAACATTGCCATACCTTACACACAGCATCCTCACTTAACTATGATAGCAGGGATAGTTACCAACACATCATTCAAACATTGCCATACCTTACACACAGCATCCTCACTTAACTATGATAGCAGGGATAGTTACCAACACATCATTCAAACATTGCCATACCTTACACACAGCATCTTCACTTAACTATGATAGCAGGGATAGTTACCAACACATCATTCAAACATTGCCATACCTTACACACAGCATCTTCACTTAACTATGATAGCAGGGATAGTTACCAACACATCATTCAAACATTGCCATACCTTACACACAGCATATTCACTTAACTATGATAGCAGGGATAGTTACCAACACATCATTCAAACATTGCCATACCTTACACACAGCATCCTCACTTAACTATGATAGCAGGGATAGTTACCAACACATCAGTCAAACATTGCCATACCTTACACACAGCATCCTCACTTAACTATGATAGCAGGGATAGTTACCAACACATCATTCAAACATTGCCATACCTTACACACAGCATCTTCACTTAACTGAGACCTACAAATATGATAGCAGGGATAGTTACCAACACATCACTCAAACATTGCCATACCTTACACACAGCATCCTCACTTAACTGAGACCTACAAATATGACAGGAGGGATAGTTACCAACACATCACTCAAACATTGCCATACCTTACACACAGCATCCTCACTTAACTGAGACCTACAAATATGATAGCAGGAGTAGTTACCAACACATCGCTCAAACATTGCCAAATCTTACACACAGCATCCTCACTTAACTGAGACCTAAACAAATTCTGGTCAAATGGTCCTACAGTCTTACCTCTGATTAATTTGGCAATAAATAGGTGTGGGCAAGCACAGTACCTATTTTAGGGCACAATATAAAGTAATGGTTAAACAATTCTATTTTTAATTGATATTTAAATTATTTATTTTTTTAAACATTTACACGCATTATGATGCATATACTGATTAAGGTTTTAGTAAGATTTAATTGACCAAAACAATCACATGTTTAATCAATTATCGATTGATTATTGATCTATTAAAATTTCTGCTTAACTTGAAATGTATGAATCTGATTGGTCAATTCATTCCCAGATAAGCGCTAGGTAGTGCCGAAGGATAAACACAGGAGACTGTTGAGATATTCTGGCAAGAATGATGTTAGTAAAACTATACATACAATGTCTATAAACAGGATCTTACAAAGTTTATTTCGATAAAAAAAGAAAGAAAAAAAAGAAGAAAAGATGTTATCGTTTCAAATATTTTTAGAACCTTTCATAGACCAGTCAAGAGAAATACCAGGATAATCATTAAACCAAATCCAGAACATCATTATACATAATGTGTAACAATGATATAAACACCATGTTTACCAGTACATTTTTTATTAATTTACATTATCTTAACCTGCTAAGCACGACTATAATAGCCTTTGCGTCCATTGTAAACCCAGATCAGCCTGCGAGTAACTCGTCCCTCAGTGATATCCTTACTTACTTTTTCTTACTGATGAGATATCCACAAAGTAGATCGATCAAGACCTGCTCCTTATTAGGTATGAACACATCCGTCGACTTCCAGGCAAACCGTACAAGCTGTAGTTTGTCTTCCAACAGTGTCGACTTGTCCTTCAGGCGCACATACAGGCCTATGAATACAGGATAGCCATTATACAAAATAATTAGGAAAGGTTTAACAAAACAATATGGCAGCAGGGATTTTTCTAGGCCCAACTTGGGGCTGAATTTCGGCCCCATCCCAATCCAAAACATCCTCATGTTTTCACAAAAAAAGCAAAATATTTTCCCAAAATACAAAAAAATAATTAAATTTAGCCCTATTTGACAATGTATTTGGTGTAGACTTGCATAAGAGCTTCATTTTGAAACTATTCCAGACATTTTTATCTAATATATAGAGATTATTTAACTGCTGGGATCGATTATAGGGAAATCCTTCACGAGTGGTAGACGTGGGGTTCTTTCACGAACGAACGAGCGCACGCGAGAGGGTTAAAAAACAAAGCACGTCTACCATCAAGTGAAGGATTACCCAATAATCGATCCCAGCAGTTAAATAATATATTTATTACATTTTAAATTACGTTTTGCAAATAAATATTCGCTTTATTGAACGTTATCGGCGGATGACGTCGACGTCAGCAACACTTGTTGACGTCACGACTCAACGTCGCAACGTTAGTTATTATCGTGTTCTAAGTTAGCAACGTTAGTTATTATTGTGTTCTGAGTTAGTTATTAATATTTAGTGATTATGAATATTCTTGCACTGAGAAATCTATTTAGGTGATTGGCAGCTTAGTCAAATATCATATTTTCTATACATTTTCCAATGTGTTAATCGTCATTATCGATGACTCGATGAGTTAAAATAATTTGCTACTGATAGGTAAATGCGCTATCTTGTTTGTTACCAGCTCTATGGAGAAAAAGTACCAATATTACTCTAGTGTGACCTAGGGTAACCATGACAGAAGATCTGCCATATTTGAGTTTCCTATCTGCCTCAATGCAAAATAGGTCAAGTTTAATAACCAATATCTCTCTTAATAATGGCTTAAAAATTATCAGAATAAAGTCATCTTCGGAAAACCTGTTCACTATTTTTAGCTCCTGGCAGAAGGGTGCTTGTGATGTAATGGTGTTTTCTTTGGATAACCAATGAAATTCATTATAACAAATTAGATGATAATATGACTATAAAATGCAGTAGAAAATTTCGATTCATTCTATTTTTAAATCGAGGTCAAAGTTGATCAACTTTGAGGCATAGTTTTACCTAGAAAAAATCTAATGTGAAGGTGCGTTCGTATACCAGGCAGTGGAAAGCTTCTTTTTTTTACTCTTTAGAAAGCATGTAGTCCTTTATTTATTAGTGCATTTTACCGCAATGCCAATAACCGTATGAAAATAGTAGAGTGCAATACACACTTCAGCTGATGACGCGGGCTGTTTATACACAGGTATGCACAAAATCTGGCAGATAAAACCCAAAGATGTTAAGAGTTTAAACTGCAATAACTTTTTTATTACTGAATGGACTTTGATAAATTAAATGGCATTTTTCCTGGTTTTTCTTTCCTCGTTCGAGTGAATAATACGATTCAATATCTTCCTATTAAATCCAAAAAAGGTCTGTCATGGTTACCTAGCGTGAAGCGGTCCTATAAACCTTAGGAAATACACACACATTTGTCCTATACAATATACAGTAAACTGGTACACAGTTACAATGTCGAACGCATTTTTGGCAGTAGTATATCTGCCGATGAGGCAAAGGTAGTAATACTATTTCTTGGTACACACACAGGCGCCCCCTCCAGGAGAGGGAGAAGAGGGACAGAGAGAAGAAGAAATTGTGTTGTAGTATATATATATATATTTAAATACAAGGCTGGAAGCTAATTTCACTCCTTTTTTTCGGTGTTTTCTTTTTACCTCTTCAATGGTCCGTGCGTAAATGTCACTCAGCGATTGGATCAGGTATATATTTTTCTTTGTTTCTGCAACATTGGTTTACTAAAAATATGCTCTACTGACTTGGAAATCCATCAACAATTACAAAAAATCCCAGACAAGAAGGAGGTCTGCACAAAAAAAACAATATTTACGAATCCGTCACGCGACATTCACGCTTATACGCATGATATAAATACAGCTATATTTTTACGAAAATGTTTTGTACATAAACTATAATTTTTCATATAATTTCAGCCCAAATTACTCTTAAAAAATAACACTGAAATGTAAACAAACTACGAGAACAACGGGAAAGTTAAATTAGATTCAATGCACTCCGTAACTGGCGCGTGAATGTCGCATGACGGATTTGTAAATATTGTCTTTTTCGTAAATATTTTCTCCTTCTTGTCTGGGATTTTTTGTAATTGTTGATGGATTTCCAAGTCAGTAGGGCCGTCCATAAAAAATTGTTGGTTTGCTGTTTCCCTACCTACCCATGAAAAAAGGCCCTACCCAAAACTTTTTATAGCAGTTCTTTAAGATATCTTTTTTTTTTTACTCTTTTTAGTATATTTTTCTTTCATTTCTAAAGGTTTTTACTGTCTTGCAAAAAAAAAAAATTCACCTACCTACCTACCCACTTATAAAATCCAGGGTCTGGAAACAGCAAACAAATATATTTTTAAGGATGGCCTAGAAAAATAAACTCCGAAAAGAACGAGTGTGAAATTAACTTCCAGCCTTGCATTTATATATATACTACAACACAATTTCTTCTTCTTTCTATCCCTCTTCTCTCTCTCTCCTGTGTGGGGGTGTAGGAGGAGGCCTGTGGGTAGCATGGTGTTCTATGGTATCACAGTACTTAAATATTTTGACGAAAGCAATAAAAGGTAAACAATATTTAAAGAAAAAGCTTTCTTTGACCCTTCCACTAAATTGTTATGATATAAAATGTAATAAATTTTACATAAATATGTCAGAATTACATTTGAAATGAAGGGTACCCTCATTGAGCTTATTATTTTAAAAGTTCTATGGTATCAAGGTATGTACATATTGTGTATCCTGTATTTGTTAGTAACTGGTATAAGATTCAATGAGTGACCATTTCTAGAAACAATAAATTAATGTTAAACAGACTCAATCAGTCTAACAGTAAATGAATTTTATAACCTTCAAGGTAATGGAAACTTCATTTATGCAGACTAGGGGTGATGAATTTTAAATATCATAAAAATTGTCAACATGTTTGCATTATTTTGAAATATCCTTTTATTTATGATAAATATATATATATATATTCTTTCAATTATTTTATTATTTGTACCTAAAGTAATAACATCTATAAAATAATTATCATATTTTAGCATAGATGCATTCTGTGTATTAGATTGGACACTACCGTGATACCATAGAACCGTTGATATCATAGGAAGCCAGTACAGTGCTTTGGGGTGTATAGAATCATTGGTAGTATTAAAAGAATCAGTTCCTGTTTAAAATCAATTTTCTCAGCTCATATATTTCAGATTATTTTAAAACTTTCCAGGCTTGAAGATATATCATGTAAGCATACATTTATTCAACGCTGAAATTATTTGGGACATTTTTCCATGTAAAATATATCACTACGTGCAACACCTCTCAGAAAAAGTGATTCTATACTACCTGAATGAAGTGTGTTTTTGAAACGAAAAATTCATACTGTCACAATAAACTCAGAAATAAATATTTGCTGTTTTAACAAATGTTAGGGACAAAAGTCAAAATGCAATCAACAGTTAAGGTAACTTGTTGAATTTTGGCACTTTTAAGGATAAAATGAAATTATGTAAATATTGGTGCAAAAACGCCTATTAAAAAATCACAGCTTCAGGACAATAATTTTAGAAATTTTGCTATCATACAACTAAAAAGGTAAATCTAAATCAGAAATTAAATAAACATTTTCCTTTCATTTTAAAATGAGACGTTTAACCCAAGTGATTCTATACCCCCCAAAGCACTGTATACACAAAGCTGTCAAAAACAAGTAAAGGTACAAGAAGATCAATAACCGACTGCATGAGTGGTGGCAGATTAGGCTAACAGTACGTGCCAAGACCATCCAAGTGTACGGGTAAAGCAAAAGGTATTCAACTGATTTGAGATGCATTCCCAACCTACACACTTCATTATGAAGTTTGAATACCCCACCCACATTTTTAATAGTAAATAAACACACGTGGAAAAGAATGAACAAGTGTTTTACATTTATATAAAGTAAAGTTACGGAATCGAAAGCAATTACTTCATTAACCATGGAATAATTAATGATAAGAAATAGGTTTCATGTTAAATGTATAAAGAAAACGTGTAAAAACAGAAGTTAAATGCTTGAAACCTGCGAATCCGAGTTCAGCCATATCTGAAGAGTGACAACGGGACGTAACTCATAAAACCGCATCCAAGTAACATTCAAAGGATAGTATTTTAGTGTGCTAACAACTTCCAGCGTGGCTGTACAGACAGGATATTGATAAAAAGGCTCTTATAGTTGGACATAGCCAGACCAAGTATTTGCATCAATATCTTAATAATAAGGACCAAGGATTTGTACAATAATTGTACAAATCCTTGTAAGGACATAGTAGTGAAGTGTTTTCCAGGATACAAGGTTAACGAGATATGGCCTGAGATATCGGATTATGTTGCTGGATTTGATGTAAGTATAGTATAGTGTATTTGTTTGACTGTTATACACATGGCAATCTTGAATTTTTTTTAAACTCGCGATGTGAAGTTTGTTCAAACTTCAAGGTTGCCGTGTGTCCCGTTAATTGAATTCTTAATGCAGGTAATGAGATAATGCTATTTAAAATATATAGTATATAGATGGCCAACAATTAATATATTATCTTATGTTAAAGCAATCTAAACATAGTTTGGAACAATTAAATAAATATTTATATTATATATTACGCATACACGTGTCTCACGGGACATTCATGGTGATTTTAAATCGTACAAGCAACAGTATATATGCTCGGCGGTTACGCCAATCAATATTATATTGTAATCAACGGGTGTCACTAATCCCATCAACAGACTAATGTAAAGTTGCACAGGTGTGATGTTTTTACAACAGATGAAATTGATTTGCAAATACAACATTAAAATCAAAGATTGTCACTAACCATAGCAACGAACTAAAAGATTGTTAAAAGGTGTGTTGTTTTTACAAGTGATTAGATTATAAGCATTCACTGTCCATGTATGACACACATTGTTTTAAAATAAAGCTGTGATTTAAAGACACAGTGACTTGAGTGATAAAATTATTTTTTAATTGATTTACACTGATTATCAAACAGTATTTGTCAATGTGCATTTTTTTTTAATTGATACAATTAATAAGCTAATTTTATTTCACAATTCCAACTTTGTCTTTAAATCACTGCTTTATTTTAAAGAAAGTATGTCATAGCGAATACTTAATTAATTGTATCCGGTAATACATTATTGAAATTATAAGAAATGGATGCACGAACAAATCTTATGATTTAATATTAAAGGTGATTGCTTTTTTTTTAATTGATACAATTAATAAGCTAATTTTATTTCACAATTCCAACTTTGTCTTTAAATCACTGCTTTATTTTAAAAGTATGTCATAGCGAATACTTAATTAATTGTATCCGGTAATACATTATTTAAGTTATAAGAAATGGATGCACGAACAAATCTTATGATTTAATATTAAAGGTGATTGCTGTTCACGTTGGTGCGAACGACATTCCAAGAGAATTCAACTGGTTGGTTGAATGATAAGATAATTAATGCATCCCAAAACCTTCTAAATGAACTATTTCCTAATATTTCCGGTTTTCAGTGCACTTTAAACATTCCACACTTTGTGTACAAACTTCAGAAATGGAATTTAACAAAAAAAAAAGACAAATAAAAAGTGTTATGTTGTAGATAGTTTAAAATCAAATAAAACTTTAAATTCGGATATTATGTTACAACTTTCACAAATTTATGCAAACGAATCCCCTTTTATTAATGTTGTTCACGATGTACTGCGGCAAAATAATTGCTCTGACTGTGGCGTTTTTGCAATTGCATTCATGACCGAGGTATTGTTTAAAGAATTTAATTTTGATACAGCCCAATGTCGATTCGATATTCCTGAAATGAGGAGACATCTTATTAAATGCTTAAGTGAGGGTATTTTTTAGCCACTTCTGAAAGTTAGGACAATGCCGAAAATGCCAGTCTGCGAATCCAAACTAAATAAAATTAAAATCTACTGCCACTGCCGATTACCGGGCCTAATTGACGACCTGGTAATGTGACAATAAATCATGTTCCATTGAATGGTTCCATAAATCTTGTGTAGACCACTTGAATTCTTCTACATGGAAATGTTCAAACTGCAAATAATAAATTAATTGTATTATTGTATTGTATTGTATATACACATTTTACAAATACGAATATTTTATTCAGCAATTTTACAGTAAAGCCTACACAATTATACAAATATATGAAGATAATGATATAGTAGGTGTGATATTTAACTTCATTAGTTTGTCAATTATGCGTCCTGTTTTTTAACTGATTATTGCATTCGATATATTTAAAATACATGAATGGCTAGTCTCTTATAATTCTGTTTTGAATAATGTATTATTGTAGTATTGTTTTAGTTATATGCATGTAAACACATCGCTTTATATGTTTTCTGTGAGAATGAATGAATGAATGAATGAAAAAAAAAAAAAATATGCGTTATTTGTATTATGTACAACTATACATAATGAAACACACTGTGTTGGTTTTATTTTACTGTTGTCAGTCCTGTCACTATCCTTTAATAACACGCATAACTCTGTCGGTTGATATTTGTAACATTTATAAAATCGGCAAATTCAACAGCTGTTTTCGAAAGCATATAACTTTGTCATTTTTACATCTAAACAAAGAACACAACATGATTAAGAATATATAAACAAAAATATTATCGGTAAAGTACTTCATAAAAATATTTTGGGGGCCAGGTGGTCTGAACCAAAATATCGCGGCTAAAAAAAATAGATTTCACATGTATATGTACAGCGACTTATAACTTTGCCAATTTTTATACGATTTAAATTATTCTTACAGTTTTAGAAAGTAGTTATCTTCAGCTAAATAAATATATAAAGTTATGACCGATCAAAGCTGTATTAAATAATTCCGAGAGGGGGCCAGGTGTTTTTAGCGATCAAAATATGACAATTTTATTATTCTGATGGGTATGTGTGTTGCATTCAATAACTCGCCTATTTGACATCCAAATTTAAATATTTGCAGTGTTTTGGAAAGAACATATTCAAAGCTTTCCAATGACATATAGTATTATCATATCTGATAAATACTAAAAAAGTTATTCTGGGGGCCAGGTAGTCCTTTTTTTCAACCCTAAATATACAAGTAAACCTGTCCCGATTTTGTTAATTAATAGAGACGTGATAAGTAAAAGTAGGATAAATATGGCATAACGTGATGTACGTAGTTTAAAAAAATTCTGATCTACTTTTACTGTTTTTTAAATGTAAATACCAATTGGGGCAACTGCTGAGCTCCTCCGCCATGTATGACCCCGGAGAACGGATTACGTTCATTGAAGAACCTGGTTCTTAATATGGAAGAAGAACTATCACTGACACCTTGAACAGATTCAGGGTTGGCACCATAACTATATTTGCTGACAGTTTATTCCACTGGACAACTTTTTAATTATGGGGACATTGATTATTGTTAGAAATTGACATAATAGTATGTTTTTGTGATAGGGAGATATAATGGCTAGGCCGAGTCGTTTGTAAAGGTTGCTGGAAAATGGTAGACATTGAAACAGTTACCGTGAACTATTTGGAAGTCCTCTGCTCCAGGCACAGACCTAATAATTATTAAAAAATGTCTGTGACTCCAGGATACGTCAATCTATTTTCCTGTTTTCATATGGTGCATAGTTGTGTATGTAATCCATCTGATGACGCTGCATTGAACCATTTCTCATGATGAAGTTGTTTGTGTGTCTGGAGGTTGGAGGAGAGATGGGTGCGAGGCGCATACTCGAGCCATGGATTTAACTTATTAATAGGTATAACCAGCGTCTTGTATGCTGTCTCGCGAACGCTTTGGCGTTTAATGGAGATATTTCTTTCAGTGAACCAAAGCTGGTTCTGCGTTGCAGTTTGATAGTTAAAGCTTAAAGGGAATGTAGCGACACAGCCAAACAAACTCTATTATTGAGAGTTCTGAAAAACTTAGCAAAAGGTGAAAGAATTATCAAAATCGGATGATAGACAAAAAAGATATGACCATTGAAAGTTTGTTCTAAAACGAATATGGGAGCTGCCATTTTTAGAACTATGACGTCATAGTTCCATATTACCATATATGGAATATTGATAAATATCATTTAAAACGAAGAAAATCACTGCAAATGAATGATTTTTTTTACTGGTGATATAAATCATTATTGCCATTAAGTATTACATATTTTTCATACAGTTGATGTCATTATCAGTAAATGTTCATATTTATAAATATTCCATATATGGTCATTTAGAACCGTGATGTCATAGCTCCCAAAATGGCCGCTTCCATATCCGTTTCAACAGAAACTTCAAATGATCATATCTTCTTTGTTTATCTTCCGATTTTGATAATTCTTTCACCCTTATTCGAGTATTTCAAAGCTATCAATAATAAAGATGGTTTGGCTTTGTCGCTACATACCCTATAAGTTTGACGAAATTACCAATGCCTACATATTTTACATATTTTCAACGTGTTTAACTGTTCATACTGTTCATACTGTATTCGAGGCTATAAATAAGCCATCGGCTTTTTTTCTTGTGATATATCTTTTCCCAGTTGGCAATTATGTTTTGACTTCCGGTTCCTTATTGATTTTTACTGGCTCGAGGGAATGTAGCCATACGGCCAAGCAATCTTTATTATTGAGAGTTCTGAAAAACTTGGGAGCCCAACTAAACATATTCTGTGAAATGTGCATTGTTTTATATCAATAAAAGCTCGGATAAGTTGAAAATCAGATATATCAGATAGATAGCAATGTAACTATGGTCCTTGATTCAGTTAAATATGATACATTTTGCCTCGTTATAACGATAGGGCCTTCATTTAACAAACTCGGCATCATAATAATAATAATAATAAATTCTTTATTTAAAGAAGGTTAACACATTATGACATACTATCAAGATATACACATCATATTTTCAATGATTGTTGTAATCAATGGAAGCCTTGACAAAATTCACAAACAGCTAATCAAATAAGGCCCTTGAGATATTGAAAAATGATATACATATATTGTGTTAGCAATACAGCACCTATGAGAACGTGTCGACTCTTACAAATGGCGGTAGGTAAACAGTACTGGTTCTACCCAGGAATAAGTGAGTGGTCTGCCTCCACCGCTAAACAATCGGCCGTTATACACTATACATTGCCTTTATATAAAATTTGCTAAAAACGACGTTAAACACCAAACAAAAACAAAGCTCTAACACCTACCCTTTCCATCCGAACTTTACCTAACTCGGACAGTTGTCGATATTAAAGGGACAGACGGCAATCTTGATTTTTTAAACCGTTAGTTTTCCTCTTAACTTGCATTTGTTCAATCATTAATATTAATTGTTAGAATAGTTCAAAGTAAATTATTTTTGCATATTACTAACTTTTTATAATATTGCAACAGTAATATATTTAAAAAATTGGTAAAATAGTGAAGATAGTTGAAATCTGAAAAAAATAATTTTTTATATGCAAGCAGTTTTAAAGTCAAAATGACGCAGGATAAGTAAATTGAGGAGCAAATTTTAATGTTTGACAGGTTTACCTTGACGTGTTCGTTGGCGGACGGACTATAAACCTTAGAACCACACACACACACACACACACACTTTTAATGTTTGAATAAAACTCAAGATTGCCATGTGTCCCTTTAATGAAAGCTAGCGTAATTTCGAAAACCACTTTGATCAGATTACTAATAGCAGAGTTACGGCCGTTTATTTATTGAAAATGCTTTCTGTGGATTTGTAAATTCGTTTTCATCGTGTTTTTTGCCAAACTAAACATATTCTGACATAATAATATGTCAGAATATGTTACACCAATAATAAACCTATATTTAAACCAGGGCCCTAAATTTTCAAATTTCACCCCAAATTTCTAATTACGGCTTGGGAACAAGATACCGAAATACCTATTTCAAATGACCAAACTTGACAATATTGCACCAATAATAAACATATATTTAAACCAGGGCCCTAAATGTTCAAATTTCCCCCCAGATTTAAATCTACGGTAAAATAAGCAGAAAAACAAAACAAAAACAAAACCTCATCAAATTTATACTGGATAGATACGATGAGGTACTAATTTCAATACTTGGTAAACCCTTCAAGATTGCCGTGCGTACCATTAACATAGTTCACGACACTAATCACAGACATTAACAAGCAAGGTTTTAGGCACCTTTGTATCACGACGTGCTAGAAGTACACATCAGGAGAAATACGAGTGTTCACATGTGAGTGATGAGTGTGCGTTAGCGTGTGCATTACAACACAGATAAACTTTTCACTGCTACCAGATTGCGTTTTATAAGATTGCCTTATCAAAGTGAAAAGCTCAAAGAAACTGTTTTAATTGCTACCTTATAATTATTGAAAACTATTGCAATTATTGCAATTATGAAAACCATATAAGAGTCGATGCCGAGCAGCGAATAATTAATAATGTAATAATTGTTTAACACTTAAAAAAAGTCGATAATTCAAACATTATAGATAGATACTACTTGGTGAAATAAGCACACGCCTGGACAGGCGAAACAAGTGTTCCATGGAACATCCTTCTAGTTTATTACTTGCATTTTTCAAACAGTTTTGATTGGGTTGTTCCCAAATTTCATATACTCATAAAGACTGATGACCTTATGTCCCTCTGTATCCCACATGGTTGATTGCCTAATTTATTACAAGAGTTATGCCCCTTTTCACAAAACGTTAACCTGCAACCAGGGACTCATATACATGTATATGTAATATAGACGGGTCTTGCTGCAACCTAACCTATCGCATAACTTGGCAAAATATTAGCCTATGGTCATGAAACTTTATACAGTTCTTCCTTATCAATTATCCAATGCAGTAGTATGCACCTTTTCATAAACTTTAACACTTAACAAGAGCTGTCAGAGAACAGCGCAGCTCGACTATTCGATTTTTCAGAGAATAATAAATTTATAGCTAGTATATACCATCAGAAAACAAGGCTACAACAATGTGGGGTGGGGTTGGGAGCACAACATAACTATGTGTAAGAATTGACCAAAACTACACAGAAATAAAAAATAAAAAAAATAAATAAAAATTCGAGTTTTGAGTGGGGTGCGGGGTGGGTATGGGAGTGAGGTGGGGGTGGATGGTGGGGGGAGTGGGGGTGGTGAATGAAGAAACATATATGTGTAAGAATTGACTAAAACAACAAAGAAATATGTAAAAAAAAAAAAAAAAAAAAAAAATGTTCAAGTGTGGGGGTGGGTGAGAGGCGGGGGGGGGGGGGGGGGGGGCAGGTGGGTGTGGGGCTTGGAGGGGGCAACATATATGTGTAAGAATTGACAAGAGCAACACAGAAATATGTAAAAAACAAAAACAAAATAGTTTCAAGTGGGGGTGGGTTGGGTGAGCGATGGGAGAGGCGGGAGTGGGTTGGGGGCGGGTGGGAGGGTGCAACATATATGAAAATATAAAAAAATAGTTTCAAGTGGGGGGTGGGGTGGGGGATGGAGCGGGGGTGGGGTGAGGGAAGGAGCGGGGGTGAGAGGCGGGAGTGGGTTGTGGGGGGGGGGGGGGGGAGGGGGCATATATGTGTAAGAATTGACAACAATTGACAACAACAACAAAGAAATATGTAAAAAAAAAGAGTAAAAAATTAGATTTTCCAGTGGGGTTGGGGGGTGGGGGTGGAGCGGGGGTGAGAGACTGGAGTGGGTTTGGGGTGGGGGTGGGGGGGAGGGCAACATAGCTAGTATATACCATCAGAAAACAAGGCTACAACAATGTGGGGTGGGGTTGGGAGCACAACATAACTATGTGTAAGAATTTACCAAAACTACACAGAAATAAAAAATAAATAAAAAATCGAGTTTTGAGTGGGGTGCGGGGTGGGTATTGGAGTGAGGTGGGGATGGATGGTGGGGGGAGTGGGGGTGGTGAATGAAGAAACATATATGTGTAAGAATTGACTAAAACAACAAAGAAATATGTAAAAAAAAAAAAAAAAATAGTTTCAAGTGGGGGTGGGTTGGGTGAGCGATGGGAGAGGCGGGAGTGGGTTGGGGGCGGGTGGGAGGGTGCAACATATATGAAAATATAAAAAAATAGTTTCAAGTTGGGGTGGGTGGGGGATGGAGCGGGGGTGAGAGGCGGGAGTGGGTTGTGGGGGGGGGGGGGAGGGGGCATATAGGTGTAAGAATTGACAACAATTGACAACAACAACAAAGAAATATGTAAAAAAAAAGAGTAAAAAATTAGATTTTCCAGTGGGGTTGGGGGGTGGGGGTGGAGCGGGGGTGAGAGACTAGAGTGGGTTTGGGGTGGGGGTGGGGGGGGAGGGCAACATATATGTGTAAGAATTGACTAAAACAACAAAGAAATATGTAAAAAAAAAAAAAGTTTCAAGTCGGGGAGGGAAGGGGGGGGAAGGGGGGAGAGGCGGCGGGCTGGGGGGTGGGGGCGGGGAAGGTTACAACATATAAGTGTAAGAATTGACTAAAACAACACAGAAATATGTAAAAAAAAAAAAAAAAAAATATATTAGATTTTCAAGTTGGGGTGGGGCGGGGGCTGGAGGAGCGGGGGTGAGAGGCGGGAGTGGGTTGGGAGTGGGGGCGGGGGCAACATATATGTGACAGAATTGACTCAAGCAACACAGAAATATGTAAAAAAAAAAAAAAAAATAGTTTCAAGTGTGGGTGGGGTGGGGGATGGAGCGAGGGTGAGAGGCGGGAGTGGGTTGTGGGGTGGGGGGGGGGGGGGGAGGGCAACATATATGTGTAAGAATTGACTAAAACAACAAAGAAATATGTAAAAAAAAAAAAAAAAAAAAAAGTTTCAAGTCGGGGGGGGGGGACGGGGAGGAGGAGGGGGAGGGTGTGAGAGGCAGGGGGGTTGCAACAATATATGTGTAAGAATTGACTAAAACAACACAAAAATATGTAAAAAAATATAAAAAATAAAAAAGGTGTGGAGGGGAGTGGAGGGGAGTGGGGGTATGTGGGTGGGGGGGGGAGGGGGGGTGAGAGGGAGTCCATGCCCCAATATGGGTGAAGTAATAAGATGCATAATGCTATGACAAATCCCAAACCAAAAGTATAGATATAGAAGCTATGTGTAAGAATTGACCAAAACAACACAGAAATATGTAAAAAAAAAAAAAAAAAATTGGAGTTTCGAGTGGGGTGGGTGGTAGGGGGGTGAGGAGGGAGCCCATGCCCCAATATGAGTGAAGTATGAATAAGATGCATAATGCTATAATAAATCCCAAACCAAATTTATAGATATATACATGCTTACATGCAAACCTAGATCTGCCTTTATTGCACATTTTATGGGCCATCACAATTTGGGTTCCATAGGAGCCCAGAATTTGCAGAAGACAAAATTACTTATCCAACCCTTTACAACATACAATAAGGAAACCAATTCCAAAATTTAGTTCAGCTAGGACAAGAAATGTAAGAGATATAGACCTGTAAACACAGCTTACACGCAAAATTTGATGAGAAACAGACATATTTTAAGGGCTATCAGAATTTGGGTTCCATGGGAGCCCAGGGGATAACGGGAACCAAAATTTATTATGCAGCCCTTAAGATAATGCTATAAGGAAGCCCATGGCCAAATTTGGTTGTGCTAGGGTAAGAATTGTAAGAGACATAGACCTGTAAACACAGCTTACACGCAAAATTTGATGTAAAATAGACATATTTTAAGGGCTATCATAATTTGGGTTCTATGGGAGCCCATGGGTTACAGAAACCAAAATTGTTTATGCAGTCCTCAAGATAATGCTATAAGAAAGCCCATGGCCAAATTTGGTTGTGCTAGGATAAGAAATGTAAGGGATATAGACTTGTAAACACAGCTTACACGCAAACCTTGATGTGGGACGCCGACGCCGACGCCAACGCCGACGCCGACGCCGACCCCGTGGTGATTACATAAGCTCTATTATTCTTCGAATAGTCGAGCTAAAAAAAGTCCATAATTCATGAAGGATATTGTACCCTTGTCTTCAAACTTTATAGTTAGATAATACTTGGTGAAATAAGCACACGGCAGGCGACACAGTTAAGTGATCCGTGGAACACCGTTCTAGTTTATTACTAACATTTCTCACCCACGGAACACCCTTCTAGTTTATTACTAACATTTCTCAAACAGTTTTGAATGGGTTGTTCCCAAACTTCATATACTCATAACAATTGATGACCTTAAGTTCCTCTACATCCCACATGGTTGATTGCCTAATTTATTACAGAATTATGGTCCTTTGTTGGACTTAGAATAAAAAATTCGGAGGTATTCATCACCGTCAGTGATAGTTCTAGTTTGTAATAAGGTCTGTGGGTTAGGGTTCCCAAGTATTATGAGATAATCAGCAAGAAACTCCACGTTTGTTTTTCGTGAGTAATTATTTACCAAAATAATTGTGTTTGACTATTTTAGAAAATATTAAATATGATTTGCAAATATTAAAATTGCAGAAAACTATATATAATACCTGGGCTGATAATTAAAAGGACCAGTCTCGGACAGAACTTGTCGTCGACTCAATCGGAATACTTCGGTCATTAACGTTCACTTTAGAATGTAGAATTTGATTTCGCTCCATGATTTATCGTGTTTTATATCACGATTTGCGTAGGTTGTTCGTGTTTTAGCAAGTTTTTAATTGCTTTTTTTATTGTTTTGTTCTCAAACCAGGAAGCGTGAAATTGCGATGAAAAAAAAGAGGCCGACGTTCGTGCAGTCTTTTGTTTGTTTGTTTTATACGCCTTTCACGCTTTTTATATATGTGTCGATCTTTGTTTATCATACAAAACATATGCACTTTGTGTTTGGTGTAGTTTTTAAGTGAGTTATGACTTTGATTTCAACCAAAAACTTATTTTTTTAACTTGTCCATTTTGAACGTGTTTTTTTCCCTCCTGGATTAGCATGTATATTTTATGGAAGGGTAAACTTTTTTCTCTCAATTAAACCGTACCTGATGATTGCAAGTAATAACATACATTTTGAAATTGTGTTAGGGTAGTTTTTAAGTGGGTTATGATTTTGATTTTAGCAAAAAAAATATTTTAACTTCTCCATTTTTTAAAAAAAATAATAATTCTCTTGGATCAACTTGTATATTTTATGGAAGTGTAAACTTTTTTTTCTCACTTACAAAGTACCTGCTGATAATTGCTTTTAAGTGGTTTATGAGTATGATTTGACCAACAATTTTTTTTTAACTTTGCCATTTTGAATTTTTTTTTTTTTTTGGATGAACATGTTTTTTATGGAAGGGTAAAAAAAATCTCTTTTGTGGAAGGCTAAACTTTTTTTTCTCACTTATACTGTACCTGTTGATGATTGCAAGTAATAACATACACATTGAAATTGTATTTAGGGTAGTTTCTAAGCACGAACATCGTTCATCTTTTTTCATCGCAATTTTACACGTCTTGGTTTGAGAACAAAACACTAAAAAAAAGCAAATTAAAATTTGCTAAAAACACGAAAAATACAATTACGTTTTGCAGCAACTAACTTGGAAATGAGAGCATTTTACAATCACTGCATTTCGATTTTGTCAACAATTTTAACTGATTAAAATACTAAATCAGCCGACCTGAAAACCGAGAAGAAAACAAACAAACACTAATAATGTGTTGTTCAAATTATCATTACCACGTTTACCGGTATTATTTTTTCTTATTAGTAAAATAAAAAAATAAAAAAAATAAGCTTGACCGAAATGTATCCACTGTACAAACAAATTATATGTATGTTAGAGTTGTTTTGTTTTCTTTCTCTCTTTCTTTTTCTGATGATTTTCCCCTCTGTATTAGTTATGCTATATACTATTCGAAATTGTTTGTTTAAAATAGTAGGTGTAAGTGTTCTTTTGTAGCTTTACTCCATGATAGTATTATACATGCTCTTCTCAATGTAATGTAACCGCCTCATTGTAATAGGCGATGAACATTGTATGATGTTTATGCTGAATAAAATAATTGAAAAAAAAAAATTGTTATCCTCACAAACATTATCTATACTGAAAAAATTTAACCGCTTGATAATTGCGGCAACGCTTTTATTTTGTTTTTCCTCGTTCATTTAAACTTTGAAGAATTTTTCGAAATAACATAAATATAATAGAAAGGTTATTTATTTGGCTTTCTAACCATGCATCTTATTTAAATATGTATTAAACAATAAATGTTTGATGACCAAACCAATAACGCAAGGTGATCAATCGTGCAAACTCGCTCATTTCCGTAGATCATCATGAAAAAAATGGTTGAGGCAGTTCCGATTGGCAAGGTGATGTGCGTAAACACTTTAAGAAAAGAAAAAATGCGATATATTTCCGTTCCAACTCGAGATTTTGCCTATTTATTTAACCGTTATTTGGAATAAAATTACATCATTAGAAATGTTATTTATTTGGTTTTCTGGCAATATAAAATATACTGACGAGATAAAGAAACGCCTCATCGGGAATTTCCGCTATATATTGTATATACTGCACACTTAATGCCACATAATATTCCAAAGAAACCCCAAGATGTTTTGTAAAACAAAGTTGCAGTTGGTTAGAGAAAGGACACAACTGTGATGTTGTAGACGTTTTAATCACAGTACACTTTATAACAAGAAATTCATAAATATTGAAGTTCCTCTTTGAAAAATTGACTATTTTAGTACTGTATTTAACGTAAAGAGTTTGCAGAAATTTGCATCCTAAGTTTGCTCACATTTTGAGCCAAACAGATACTCTGCCAATAATCAAACTTTGAAGAAATACTATTTGCTGTGTTTTGTGTTGTTTTAGTATTTTTTCCGAAAAGAAAGGTCTTACGTAGCCATGTACCATTCGATTAACAGCAGCATAGTGTACATACAATATATAGCGGAAATTCCCGATGAGGCGTTTCTTTATCTCGTCAGTATAGATGGCAATCGGAACTGCCTCGTCGGATTCCGTCACTCGGGATTCCGACTCGGAGAGTACTCGACGCCATTTTGAACTATGTTCAAGAAACGACAACTCTGCAGTAGCGACCTCTTCAATTATAAGATAAACAAAATGGCGACTGCTGTCAAGTTCCGAACATGCGGTACATATTTATTTGTTTTATCAGGGAGTATTCATAGAGATTCCTGATATAATAATGTATTCATACTAAGGTAAACAATGTGGTGATTCCCGTTAAACGTGGGCGCTTCTTAATGTATAAGAGTTTCACCTCTTCTTCATCTAAAACTAAATAAAGTGCGAGCACATGCCATGGCCCATGCCATGGGCATCATGATCATGGTATCAATGATCTGATCATACGCCCCACCAATATATACAGGGCAGAGTAGAGCAGGGGTGTCATTACCTTTATAAGTAAGCGGCACCCAGAGCAGAATAGCCGGTTATTTTTATTGATACTTGTATAAAACACTAGTAAAAGTATTCATAGTAGCCAGGTAGACCTGTCAAAGTAGCAGGGAGAAATCCCCGCCTCTTAATGACACCCTGGTAGAGTCGTCATTTGAGGAGTGGAGACTTGCTTTAGTGGCACGGGGATATGGGAAAACGAAACTCGCAATAAAGGGAACACTGCCTGGAACAACAAGGAACACCACCAGGAACACCCCCACCCGTGATTAATAGAACCCAGATAGTTAGAACTTAGAATATATCTGTGAAAATTCCTTAAACAGGTCTTAACATTATATTGATATATTTAAATACATAGATTTAAAACTAAAAATAAAAAAGTAGAAGTTATTTATACATGTGGATTACCGTAACCTAGAAAGTGACAGTGAAGTTATTAATAATATGTGTGGATTAACACTGAAAGTCAGTGACGGTGAAATCATTTGTACAGACGGAATTACGCTGAAAGAGACAGTGACATGGTTTATCACTGCGACTTGATACTAAAACTTAAAAGGGATGTTGAAATTGTTTATTTAGTGGGATTTAAACAAAAAGAGACAGTGAAATTATTTATACGTATGGATTTATCCGGAAATTGACAGTGAAAATTTTAAACATGCAGATTTACGCTAAAAGCGACAGTGACGTTGTTATGTGGATTTACACTGAAGAATCAGCAACATCATTTTATATATGTGGATTTTTTTAATATTTTAGGAACATAACCCATACCGTCGCAAGCATGGTTTTTTTAAAATTGAGGGAAAATGCAGTAAAACATTCATTTCATAATTCTATCTAGTAACTAATGTCAACCCATGCATTTAAAAGCATTCTTATATTTTTCTTTTTCATTTTTTTCTTTCTATTGACTATTTTTTCCTAAAATTGATAAGTGAAGTTACTATATATGCAAATTTATCCTGAAATTAACAGAGAAGTCCCTGAATTCACCTGAAATTAACACTGAAGTTACTATATATGCAAATTTTTACCCTGAAATTAACACTGAAGTTAATATATATATATGCGGCAAATTTACCCTGGAAATATTAAACAGTGAAGTTAATATATGCAAATTCAACCTGAAATTAACAGTGAAGTTACTATATGTGGATTTACACTGGAAGAGACGGTGACATCATTTATATGTTCATTTACGCTGAAAGAAACGGTGACGTCATTTATATACGTGGATTTACGCTGAAAGAGACAGTAATGTCATTTATTACGTGGATTTAAGCCGAAAGAGACGGTGACGTCATTTATATACGTGGATTTACGCTGAAGAGGCTGTGACATCATTTATATACGTGGATTTACGCTGAAAGAGACCGTGATGGTTTATATATACTATATGTACCAAATTAATTCTGTTGAAATTGTACAAAACAAATGAACGGGACAGTCACTAATTTTTTTTAATGCTGCCTACAGTCTACAGATACATCGTATGATACGTATCTAGTAGAAGGTTGCAAGCCCTTGTTAAAGCAGAGGAAATTATTTTAGTATTTATAGCAACAGGTTACACATTTTATATAACCATACCTAGAAGTTAATGGGCCCAAAAAAATTAAGAAAGGTTACATCTGAATCGGGGAGCAGTGCCCTAAATATTTAATGTGCTGAGAAGGTTGATTCTGATTTACTGCATCCGTGGCTTGGATGGTTTGAAACCTCGCCTCTCTCACTGCGGGTTGGAATAAATAAAAAAGCGTGTCCTTTCAGATGGGCAGAAGGTATACACTAGTAGTGACTACTATTTCTACCCAGGAAAAAGTGGTGTGCCCCCACCATGGATGATATCAATGATCATATATGGCCTAACATGTGCTAAAAATTACGTAAATCATTCAAACAACCAGCCAACCGATTTACTGAACCACCAGGTTCGTGTTGATGACCCTCATCTTATGGATGTTGCCAGCTATCTGTCAGATCCATCAGCCAACCCACATCTAAATCATTTCATGCTTAAATGTTATATTAATTGCATATATAAAATTATGTATTTAGGCACATATTTATATTTGCTTTATATTATAAGCACAACATATAGGCGTCAGGGTTGTCATTAGTAGCCAATTGCCGATCAAAATTATCGGTTAAAATGGTGTAATCATCAGTAAGTTTTGCCTTAACTTGTATTTGCAATATGTGACACTGACTTCGCTGATCCCTCGTCGAATTGTTTGTAATTCATGTTTAATCTAGTTAACTACTTTGCTGTGAAATTAGAAACTTCAGTTTAATTTTTTAGTTCATTAAATTTTGCTCTTAGTAAAAACATGTACCACTTCTATGGTGTAATCGGTAAACACGTCTACCCTTTTAGGGTAGAAGACCCAGGTTCAATTCCTGGTGGGAGTAAAAATTTGTTTTGAAAAAGAGCTGGATTAAGCATTTCTTTAAGTATTTCTAAATTTTGAATTTAATTCAATGTAATCAAATTCAATTTAAACAATTGAATATCATAAGTTACAGCATGTCTGGAAACGACCATGAGGGAAAGAAGCTATTACAAGACAATGGCCCATTTAGCAATAAAATCTTTCATGAGGCCCTCTTTTCGTCTTTGAAAGCCATTTCCCTCTTTTGGTTTTGCAATAATGAGCCTCTTATAAAATATTTTACCTTATATTGTAATGCATTGAATGCTCTTAGAAGACAGTGGCCCAGTTAGTAAAATTATCTTCCCTGAGACCCTCTTTTCATTTCATCATCTTTAAGGCCTGGCCCCTATTATATTACCCTTTGGTCTTAAAATGAAAAACAATGTTATTTTGCTACAATAATAGGTATTTTTTAAATATGTTTACCATATATTTACAAAAATCTTCCCTGAGGCCCTCTTTTGTCCATATTCTTCTCTTTTTGCTATGACCTTTGCCCTTTAAATCTTGGTAGCCAAACAGAGACTAACGAGTGGTCGTTTTAACTACACTCTTTTCTTTCACGACTGTTATTATATTTATTACCGGTATCTCATTTTAACCGGGTGTGTCTTTAATTGAAATGTTGAAAAATAATAGCTCCGTCGTTTCACTGGACGCTTCAGAGAGCTGAGATCAATGCCAAGAATGGAAGTTTATAACAATTATGTAAATATATATCCATTTTTAGATATCATACAGACTACAGAAGCTTTTTTCAGGTTTAATCTTCATTATTGTGATCTTTATTTTTTCATATCGACTACTGTTCGCATTTAGGCAAAATTAAAAAAAAGTTAAAAAATCAAAAGAAAAAAAAAAGAGACAAAAAATGTGAAATACGGTTTACAAAATGCAAAGTGATTCTTATTATGAAGGACTAGTGCTAGGTTATGTGGAAAAAAAAAAATGTATAAACTGAATTGAAACGAATGTTGTTTATTGGCTCATCAACACAGTATAGGTTATTTAGAGCTGCCCCAGAGAGAGCAGAAGGATACATAGGAATCCGGAAACCATGCCCTACACTTTATTATCAAATAAATTCCTATGGTTCTTTAACGTGCTCGGAGGATAGACCGATACACGGTACTGCCCGGTTTACGTCCACATCCGACGGACGAGGCTAACAAAAAGTGTCTTGGTCAAGAACACACCGACGAAACTCAGTGGCGCCACGGAGGATTGAACCCGGGGCCTCCGGTTACAAATCCGCCGCGCTACCGACTGCGCAAGCCAGGCCTAAAGAATATTCTTTGTTTCAAAACACAGTGTAAAACCCACATTGTCAATACATACAGACTTGCTTTACACAGATCATTTTAATGTTATAGTATCAAAAATAAACCCTGTTTCATGCTACACTGATTTTTTCTCATATTTTGTTTTTGGAAAGAGAAAAAAACAATAACCCATACTGTGTAATAAATTTGTATATAAATCCACTATCAAAGAACAATGTTTTAGGATAGTTTTAAAGGATTAATATACACAACTTCCAAAATTATTATTTTTTCTATAAAAAACAACAAGAAGGTTGATTAAGGAAGATCAAGATATAAGCAGGGGTATGTTATTTCTAATTAGTAAGCTAAGCTTTGCATGTCCCAGAATGAAAATATTAAGTTTATTTGCTACAGTTTGATACTGGAAAAATCAACTAAGTAAATTATCTCTATACTCCAGTTCCACAGATAGCAAGGTATTGACTCCACATGGTTTCAAACTTACTCATTTTTAAGTTTTTATATGCGATTAGTTTTTCAACTTTGTACAAAGATATTTTATACGTTTTAAAAAGGTTAAGCTGTGGAATTTGACGTTGATCTTGTTTTGATAAATGTAAAGTTCTGCTTGCATGATGATTTTGCTCAAAACAGTATTAAATTTACTATTTCCAAATAAAAATATCTGTTTCTGTTAAAGTTACGAATGCTGTATTGCATTTTTCTGTAAGATAAGTTTGAAGTTTTGACCAGAATTCTTTTACTGTTCCACAGTTCCAAAACAGATGTTGGATAGTTTCAGGTGTATTTTTGCAAAAGCTGCACATATCGTTATTAATAATATTCATTTTAGATAAAAGGTAATTTGTTCCAAGTATCCTATGATTGATTCTAAATTGAACCAAGGTAACTTAGGATCTTTTGTTATTTTATAAGGTAAGGCATATACTCTTTCAAATTCAAAGTTTGGAACACTAACTACTTCATTTTTCCATTTACTTAATGCTTTGGGATATACATTTTTTCTAATCATGATGTCATATATGTTTCGACAGCCTTTCTCATTTTGTAGAATTAAGGATAGTATTAGTGGACGAATAGGGTTTCCGGTTTGGCTGTTACAGGCTAGATGCACAATATTCAGGTTTGCCAAATAATTCCTGACAGCAGTTATAATACCTTCATATTCAAGAAAATTGGACTGTATATTATAGTGTTCATTCAATTCTATGTATGAATAAAGATTTCCATTTGTGTTTAAAATGTCATTGATAAAAGTTATTCCTCCTGTAAACCATATTTTGTAAAACACACTAGAGCCTCCGATTGCAATTTAAACATTTTAAAAATGTTTGATGCTTCTAGAAGCCCTTATAAAATAAAATTAATACATTTGATGTAATCATTGATCACACAGTAATAGTGTTAAATAAACTATTTTCATAATGTTTATATTAAATATATGATATCTGGAATGTTTTCACTAGATGATTATATGTATAAGATCTATATCTTGCAATAAACTAACCCTCATGTCAAAGGTGTACCCTAATGTCTGTGGATTGGAGAACAAATATATACTTGCAGACCATATAAGCGTAATTTAACAATATATCAAGTACCATGGACGTCAGTATGGACTTCATGAGTCATATCTTTCTTTGTTTAGAGTTTTATTAATTGATTTACTGATACAATATCAAGTTCGTATATGCATGCAGCTGACATATCACTCTCGACTGACAAAACGGTAAACAATCACTCCCATAATATGATATAATCATAATTACAATGTCCCTTCCTCCTTTCCTTTCAATTCAACCGTAATATTATAGTATATATTTGGAAAACTCAACAAATGCTTCCAAACTATCAGTCATTATATGAAACGAACTGTTTGGGACCGAACGAACTGTTTGGGGCCGAAACGCCTTGATTTCAACTACACATATTTGGGGATTTATTTTGTTAAAAAGTATAATTTATCGGTCATAGCAATAAAATATCAAGAAATTGATAAAAATCACTCACACATCTGCAATATTTTCATCAATACAACATTATATAAAAGAGCACTATTTTGCGGAGAGCTACAATCGAAAACCGAACCAATTTCATCATTTTGCTTCCAAAAACCATTGAGCGGCACCTAGTACTCTCCGAGCCACTATTCCCGAGTACGGAAATTGGCGAAGAGTTCCGATTGTATAGATGGGTGTGCTGTACATCGATGCCCCTCGCATACCGCCACGATAAGCGTAGTAAAAATCAATAAATGCAGCGTATAATCGATAAACTTACCTGGACGACAAGTGTTTTCAGTTGAAGACAGCGTTTGTACTGTCGTGTCACATCCCCGTCATAATACCCGTACAATTACGACGCAGTAAAATTGTAAACAGAAGTACTATCCTTCACGTTTAAAGCACGTGGCTACAGATGCGTACGCATCAACATGATTTGTTTACCAAAACACGATAGCAGGTGCCCCTTTAATTAGATTAAAATTAAGGGTTCTGTTGAATGCAATTGACTATTGTATTGTCGCTGAAACCTTTCTCAAACTCTAAAGCAATGCACTTTGCAAAGTTACTCAAAATTGAAGGAGTATCGATTTTAGCCTTGACCCAATTAGTAGACAGTATATTGCGTGGTACCCTGCAGTAACAGCCTTTCCTTGGTGCTGTGTGCAAAAGCCGAAAACCGGCTAATTTGTACCGGAGAGCAGTTGAGATGGACGTTTGAAAAATATTTTGGTAATTTACAAGTTTCCCTTTCATTGATTTTCGACGATTCGTCTGCCAAACGTGAGTATAACATTACTTTTAAAATGTAGATTCATTGCGAACGAATATTTCACCTAACTTCATTGAAGATTTTGTATCCGCATGTGATCATATTTTTTCCATTGACACATGTTTTGGAAATATGTCAGAATTGTTTTGTGAATACATAATTAGGTAACTTTTGTTAGCTTAAATAACACGATAAACTGATTGTCTCTTGGCGGTCTCTATATGAAATGAAAGAATAGTTTTCAATGCATCATTTTACATTCATCCCTTGACCGTTACATTATCGGAAAATACCATATTTTGAAGAAATGATGGTCGCCTGTCAGCTGACCTCGCACTCAAAATAACTCCAGCCAATCAAACGATGCCGACATCTTGGTAACTTTCTATGCCATTGGAGATCATGGGACTTTCAAAATATACCGTTATTCGTCACCGTTATGTAGGTTTAACAACAATTGGTGAGATATATACATTTATTCAATCAGTTTGAAACAAGTTGTCAGTCATTGATGCCAGTGAGTAACCATTCGAGGGTCCTGACTGTAACATAACTTTTTTTGCCTGAGGCCGTCAAAGGGTTTCACCAAAACAAGTTGAAGCCTTCAAGTTACTTGAGGCCTTAATTTTCATAATTTGAACTTGTCACCATTTGGGAATGGGAAAATATGTTTGTATAGTTGTACTCAAAGTATTTTTAAAACCAGTTAAAACCATTGGCGCTTATATGCCACTTAATCTGCTGAATTGTCATATTCATAATTTTGCATTGCCAAAATGTTGAGATTTAAGCATATTTTCACTAGGTGATAAAAAGGGTGTTACTCGGTTTTTATCCTTGTGTTCTATAGTAAAATAAAAATCTTTGGCAGAGTAAAGAGATGATAATTTTCAAGATTCGATTTTGAAAGATACATATTTTGCATTATTTTGCATAAATGTGTATGACATATGCAGGGTTTCAAAATAATCACACTGTAAATACCTTAATTTTAACAGTAAACTTGGTTGAACATCAAGGATAAAGACCGAGTTTATCACCTACCAGAATGTATTGTTATTTGTTATTTCTGGTCACTGATTGGTCAGTTTTTTTGATGATGCTCTATCAAAATTATGAATACAGAGGCTCTCAGTGGTTTCATAAATGGAAACAGAGTCTGTTCGGGTAATTAACATGTCGCCAGTTGTCAAACATTTATCCATTTTAACCAATCAAACCAATACTATACCTCCGACAAACAATAGCACGTGCATCAGTATAATAAAGCACGTGCAACTGTATTATAATATAACCTATTGTCACTGCACTCTGACCTCAACAATAGGGCGGAGATATCTAAGTACTGGCGTCATATTATTTGTCCATAGCCACTTATAAGTAACACTGTTTTTGAAGAATAAAAATCCTAATGAATATATATAATCAGTGAGATTTACCTGAAGAAATTGTAAATATATTTATTTTATTTTTTTCATTTCGATCATCAAGTTAATGGTGGTCCGTTTATTCACCCCATCATAGATTTTTAAGGTTCGGGGTGGGCCATCCCTCTACAAACCTTACAAAAAATACATGTAATATGCATCAAGTTTATAGAAGCAAATGTACAAAATAGGCTATTTATAAAAGACGAATGACCAATGCATATTATATTCAGAAACTGTATACATGGGGCCGACCATAAGAAATTGTTGGTTTGCTGTTTCCCTACCTATACACACAAAAAAGGGCCCTACCCAAAACTTTTTATAGCAATAACATTTTTTTTTTTTTAGTGTTTTTAGTATATTTTTCTTTCACTTCTTACATTTTTTACTGTCTTCAGCAACAAAAAAAAATTCACCTACCTACCTACCCACTTATAAAATCCTGGTTCGGGGAAACAGCAAACAAATATATTTTTAAGGATTGCCTGGGAAGGTTTTTTTTTTCGTTACATTTATAGATGTAACATATAATTCTGATTTAAAGCTACAAAATGATAGTGCCACTTAGCAGTCCAAGGGCTTTTTAAAAAAAACGGATGCAGTCAAATCCGCCACTAGTATGATGCCAAAAAACCCAAAACAATTGTCGTTAAATAATTTATTAAGAGTTATTATAAACATTTTATAAGAGAATACCGTTATCTGGTCGCTAACGGATTGCAGTGTGTCCCTTTAAGCCTAGGGAGAAAGACATTAATAAATGTAAAGATTTTTTTTTTCAAAACAGAAAATCCAGTGTACAGTCTACAGTGTCAATATGTATATAATTGTTATACACAGATAAGTTATAATATCAGCAAATCAAAACATTAGTTGTAAAATCTGGGCATTTCAACTTACTGATTTTTTTCGTTTTTGGAATTCTTTATTAATAATATTCCATCCTTTGTAAATATAACATAGTAAGTCATTTATCAGGTAATTGTTTATGGATGTTTTTATTCTCAAAGGAGTAATATACCAAAACATCCAAAAATACTTATTTTCTAAAAAAAAAAGAAGCTAGGCTAGCGCTAGGATTTTAAAGCCTTTAGCCAAATCTGGCTAAAGCCCTAAAGATTCCTTTAGCCAGATTAGAATGTCTTTAGCCAGACTTTTGCCGAGAAATTTTGAACGGATTGGAGGCGCTAAAACTTTGCGTTTGCGTACACATCAAAAGTAAGTTAAAAGAGTATGCTTTATTAACCTACATGTATATGGTATCAAATGCATTCTGCTTTAGTGCTTACAATTACTTATAATTACAAGTGGAGCTGTACAGTATTCAAAAAATTTAAAAAAATGTATTTAATTTAATTCTATTTTAATTTTTAAAAATTGTCGACTGAAATTTAAAAAAGGACAGAATGAATGCATGCATATAATAAGAAAATATAAAAATACAGACTCTTGTCACCATTGATTAGACCATTTAATATTTTCATTAAATGTATTTCAATATACCTACTAACATTCATAGAAATAAAATAAATATATTTAAAAATGTAAGGCTAAGCTGAGGCATATAAAACAAGTTCAACTAACAGGAGTTCCAAAGGAGCTAGAAAGATCGCGCTGCATTGTGAGACAAAATTCAGAAATGCTACATACACCACGAATATCATGTACAGAGTAAGTAATAAAAGCCACTTCATTCTAAAATCGTACCAATATATTGAGTAAGCGCACCTTTAGTATTTTTTCATGTTGATTGTTCAACCATAAATTATCCCAATTCAGAGACCGCCGATCAAACATCGGCTCACACTTGCCATTGTTCCAGTTTACGCTACCGTGTGTACAACTAATTAGTCTTATCAGTGATCGTAAAGTTCAAAAACACCGACGGCATCTCCAGCTTATTAATTTGTAAGCAAACTTTGCCAAACTTTGTGTTTTGAAAAGCCATTTTGGCCGTTAGAGGGCGCCACGTTATTTTTTTTATGTTTTACCCGGCTCGATAAAGCAGTTAAATATGTGGATAATATTGAGCGCGGGGTCACAAACCAGTTGATTGACAGCAAGAGGCGGAACAGTGGGCGGAGTCTATCGCACACCGACAATTTGACAGCGGTCTTCAATAAACACTGCGATAATTAGTTTATCAGTCCAAATTGATTGTCGCTAATTAGCTAACAACACCCAGCGGGGTAGTGGCTTATAAACAGTGTATTAGAATTCGGGATTTCCCGAGATTTTAGACAAAATCGGTCGGAAATTTGGATTCCCCAGATATGTATTTCTTACGATTTTCATTCGCCAGTTTGGGTTTCTTTTCGCCTATGGCAATTTGGCGAATGGTTAACGCGAGCCTAGAGAAGGGCTTTGTGTGGGGGGGTGATGGTGGGTATTGATTAAGAAAGGGCAAGACACAGGCAATGTGTGTTATTTGTCATTATCTTTCTCCAGTATGTAAAGGTTTAGTTTGTTTGGTTGATACTTAAAAAGAAATAGATAACAAACTGATGTTAAAAGGAAAAACAAAAAATTATCTCTGTTCTCCAGTTCCACAGATGGCAAGGTATTGACTCCACATGGCTTCAAACTTATTTACCTTTAAATTTGTATATGCTATTGTTTTTTCGACTTTGTATAAATATACAATATACGTTTTAAAAAGGTTAAGCTGTGGAATTTGATGTTGCATCTTGTTTTGATAAATGTAAAGCTTGGCTTGCATGATGATTTTACTCAAGACTGTCTAATTTACTAATTCCCAATTCCAATTGCTGTGATGGATTTTTCTGCAATATATAATCTTCGAGTTTTAACCAGAATTCTTTTACTATTCCACATGTCAAAAGAGATGTTCGATAGTTTCAGGTGCATTATTTCAAAAGCTGCACATATTATTATTAATAATATTCATTTTTGATAATAGGTTATTTGTTCCAAGTATCCTATGATTAATTCTACATTGGAACCAGAGTAATTTGGGATCTTTTGTAATTCTATAAGGCAAGGCATATAATTTATTCTATCAAATTCAAAAAGTGGATCACTAATAACTTTTCTTAATGTGCAATTTAGCCAAATAATTCCTGATAGCAGTTATAATGCCTTCTTATTCAAGAATTAGACTACATTATAGTGGTCATTAAATTCCATATATGAATAAAGGTTTCCATTTTTGTTTTGAAGGTTGTTGATAAAAATTATTCCTCCTGCGTACCATCTTCTGTAAAACACACTAGAACCTCCGACCTTAATGCCCTTAATAATATGCTAACTGAGTAAAGATCCGCAAAACTTTTGTAACTAATTAGAACATCCTTCCAAAAAGGATTATGTATTCTATTTAAATTCTGTTGTCAAATTTATATAATTATATTATTAATAAATTGTAAATAATTGATCTTATTACCTCACCTGAGCCGAAGGCTCACAGGTGAGCTATTGGGATCACTCTTTGTCCGTCTGTCGTTAACTTTTACCACGTTAAGACGATAGGGCCTTCAATTTTCATCAGATCTTTACCAAACTATCCCAGATTGTTACTGTCAATGAAAGCTCGGACAAGTTCGAAAACCAGCCAGATCGGACCAGTAACAGTGGAGTTATGGCCCTTGATTTAGTTGTAAATGCTATATTTTGCCTCCTTCAGACGATAGGGCCTTCATTTTTCATCCGATCTTTACCACGCTTTACCAGATTGTTAATATCAATGAAAACCAGCCAGTTCGGACCAGTAACAGCGGAGTTATAACCTGTGATTTAGTATTTTTTATTTTTTTGTTATTTTTTTTAAATTATTATTTTATTTTTTTAAATTCCTTTTTTCCTTTTTTTTTAACAAAATTTAGCAGGAAGCATTGGTATGATTTCTAGTTGTGCCTATTGCATTTTTTTTCCGGTTTGTTGATTTTTGATGCGAGTAACGGCCCCTTGACATTTTTACTTTAGATTTCTTGTCGACACTACTCGTCCTAAATACCTTGTTGCATTTCGACGAAACTTGGCAGGAAGCATCGGAAAGATGTCCAGTTGTTTCTTGTCGCGCTACTTCTCCTAAACGGCTTGTTGGATTTCTGTGAAATTTGGCAGGAAGTCTCAGTATAATGTCTAGTTATGCAAATCGTGGTATATCAATGAAATCTTGAACAGGTTCGAAAACCAGCTAGATCTTGTTAGTAATGACAGAATTATGGCCCTTGATTTGTTGAAAAATGCTGTATTGTATTTTCTTTACCAAATTTGTTTAGAATGTTAATATAAACCCCAACCCAAAATGATGAAATCTCATTCATAGAAGACAGTGGGACAAATTAAACAATTCCCATGCCAGACTAGACACAGCAGACTTATTGCATGATTACAAGGTGAGCGATCTAGGGCCATCCTGGCCCTCTTGTTTTTAAATTGTCTTTCATTTATTAATTTCATTAAATCAAGCTTTTATAATTGTTGCATAAAAGAAATAAGGGTATACAGACATTCAAGATGGCTGCCATTACTCAATATAGCCAAAATGTTAAATCTTCTTTTACATAGTTATATAAAAATATTTTCGAAACCTTCTTCTCTGAAAGAACAAGAAACAAAAATCTGATACACGCCCTTTGTAATTTTATACTTAGAATATTGTCCAGAGCATAACGTCAAAACTACTGATAGGACTGCAATGAAACTTCAAACAATGAGGGCAATGAGAGGAAGTGCAGAGTGCAAAAAACTTAACTCTGTCTTCATTCAAATTAGAGTTAATGCTCTTTGGAATGTTATACTTAGAATTCATGTCCGTAGCGTAAGTCAAAAACTACTAATGGAACAGCAAAATGGCTGGGTGATACAAGGTCATATGATAAGTTGAGAATACATTTTGGGGAGCATCCATCGGTTTCTCACTTTCCGAATTATGTGTCGCTTGAAAATATATGAAATTTGAAAATAGAAAAAAAATCTTTGTTCTAACTTACATCTTTCCCATAATGAAAAACAAGCGTGTTTTTTTACACCCCCAAAATGGATAGGCCTGTGGAAAAAAGCCCTGTCCTGAAACACTACCACCACAGTTTGACTGACTGACTGAATGACACACTATGATGTATCGTTACAGTTGAATTATGGAGCCAGGAGGGGAAGGTGACAAGCGGGACGTGAGACGACCCATGAACGCTTTCCTGATCTTCTGCAAGCGTCACCGAAGTATTGTGAGGGAGAAGAACCCGGACCTGGACAATCGTAGCGTCACCCGAATCCTCGGTGATCTCTGGGCCAACTTGAAGGACCAGGAAAAGGCAGTTTATACGGACCTTGCCAAACAGGTGGGCTTATACATACACGTACAGTCACAAATGTTTAGAAGTTTTAATATTAAGCTGTAGGGAAAGGCAACTGGATATGAGGAGAGGGAACTGCATGCTGCTTTTGTTTGTTTGTATGGTGTTTTACGTCATTTTCAACAAGGTGCAAGGTTATATATGACGGTCGATTCCTTTGTGGTGGAGGAAGACCACCCACAGAACCAGTACTGTACACCTCCCGCCAATCATAAGAATTAACACTTCCTCACAAATTGAGCTCCTAGTGGGATTCGTACCCGCAGTGGTGATATGCGAGAAGGTTTACAATGCAACGTCGTTAACCCCTCGGCCGCCGAAATGCTGGTCGGCACATTTTAGGATATGTATATAATGGGCCGATTTTTAGTGGTTTAGACAGCTAGACCACCCACTTTCAATCAACATAGTTGTGATGGAATGAGAACTTGGCTTGGTAGGTGGGTTTTATGATTCCTTTTCGAAGAAAAATGCGATACATAGGGATCACTTTGTCCGTCCGTCACGAAAACTTAACTTTGGCTATAACTTCTCATTTCTTGATATTTTTTTATCAAACTTTCAATATATACTCATCATGACAACATCGACATGACCATACTAAAATATAAAGGTCAAGTTTACAGTGAAGGTCATTATATGGGTTAAATACTCATTTTTTCTTCGCGACATCATAGTCGGGCCAATTTTTCAAGGTCATTTATCGGGGTCCTAGTTGTTTTTTCAAACTAGTTGTGTAAAACAGCTGTATATTCTGTCATTTGCTTAATTCGACACATCCGGTAAAAAAGCAGTGATTGATTTTTGGCAAAATTTCTTAATTTCTACTGTATTCAGTATAAGGATGCGTTTATGAAGGCCAACCCAGACTATAAATGGCACAACCCAGAAAAGGCGGCGGGCGCACAGAAACCCCATCTACCGAAACCGACAAACGCCAAGGTGATGAGGAACGACCTGGATATGATGCTGGAGGGTTCCATCATGCCTGGAAAACTAGCCGGTAAGGATAATTTAAATATTTGGACATTACCGATGGGTGAACGTGAAACTGTTGAAACTATTTATAAATAAAGAACGAGATACAATAGTTTGGCATCGAGCAGGCAGATCTGGGTTTACAATGGATGCAAATGCTATTATAGTCTTGCTTTGCGGGTTAAGGGTTAATTACAATTTTTACGAGTTATTCAAACTAAAATGATTGAAATTGAGATCACAGGACTGGTCTGCAATAGGTAAATCCAATTTCATATTTATGCCCCGCCACAGAGTGTAACTGGCACATAGTATTACCCTTGTCCGGTTATACAATTTTTTTACATTTTAAGTTCATTTCTCGAACATCGGAAGTGGTAGAGCTTTCACTCTTCACACATATTACAGCAGTATGTTTCTCATGTCAATACAAATGACCTTGACCTATTTTTGTTACATTATTGCAGTTTTATTTATGTGACTGATACATTATTGCAGTTTTATTTATGTGACTGATAGCACTGAAGTGGGGTATCTGTTTTACATGGACATATTTTCTAGTTTATAACATTGAGGGAATATATATTTATAAGAAAGGCAACTCTGTCATTATTCATCAAAGGGATAAAAGAAGAGTTGTGTCTCTTTATTTTCAATGTTCCCCACTCATTGGATTCCATACCAATAAAGTGAATGGAATTGCAATATTTCTGTTTCAGATCCGTCCAACATGGGTGGTCTCAGCCTGCTTCTGATGGCAGGTCAGCAAAGTGATGTAAAAGACAGAACATCTTCGTCGCCCGAAATGAAAGTATCTTCAAGTGTTGTTGAGCAAGTGAACAATTTAGAACTGGTCCAAAGCTTGAAACGGACAGAAGAAAAAAGCTCAGCACTGGGGTCAGATTTGAATGTCTCTAAACCAAAAACGGAAACAAAGACTCAGATCATTAAAGAACGAACAAGTGGTCTTGCTTCAGATGCAGTTCAGTTAAAACAGAACAAAACTTTGACAGGAAGTGGAAATGAACCAGTCTGGAAAATTGACGGGAAGAAGATAGAGATTTGCTCAAAAAGGGATGGTCTAATTCATGGGCGTGAGGAGAAACAGACTGGTGGTGGCATCATTAATACAAACCAGTCGCTCCTGCGTCTAGCAGAGGTAAGTGTAATAGGACTTTTTGGGGGTTTTGTAAATAGATAGGTTTATAAGCGCGTTACTACTGTCTCGTCACAGAGCTAGCTTTTATGGTGATATCGGTAGAGCGCCCGCTTCACATGCAAGGGGTCCCAAGTTCAAAGCCGCTGAGTGCCTAAATATTTATGTGTAATTTTCCCGGTCCGAAAGAAGAACTTGCCATTGTCAGTTGTCACACACTCTTTTGGAATGTATATAAACTTTATAATTATCTATTTATACATATATAAACTTTATATTTGTTATCATTTCCATGGAAACAAGATTGTAAGTTTGTCAATAGGATGAAACATCATGTGTTGATATATCATTAACCCTTATACCGCTAAGCACGACTATAAGCACGACTACAATAGCCGTGAATAGTCCATTGTAACAATGCCCGGCTGCAGTCATTTTCCCCAAAACACCCCTTTGCCACATAAATGGACTGGTCTTAATTCAAAGAAAGAACAGTCCATTATAAATATATGTAGCGGGTTAAGGGTTAATAGTCTGTATGTTTATGTATGAACTAACTTCTGGTCCATAACTTTAAATCCTCTAGAGAAAACAGGATAAACTGATATGTATAGTGATGGTGTTTTACACACAAAATTCCATGACCTGGAAATGTTTATGTCCAGTCTGTCAGTCTGTTTTTTCCACCAAATTGGAAAGAGGCCCAGGCCTGTCCATTTTGGGAAAAAAGAATGCGCTTTTTCTCATTTTGGGAAGAATGTAAGATTTCATAAATTCAGTAAATATTACAATACTATGCTTTATTTATATTTTCGTCCATTATTTGTTATAATTACTAACTTCCCCCCCGAGTCAGAATTGACTTAAAGGGACACTGTCCGTAAGTAAGCAGATATTGAGCATAACCAAATAACTGGCTGACTTTTATTCAGTGAAATGTATACATAAAAACATGAGGATAGACCCTAAGAAGTATGTAGGAATACATTCGTGAGTTTGAAAAAAAAAAGTTTTAATTATTATATGTAAATAAAGTGGGACCCACAATATTTACCTTTTCTGCGATCACGTGACTTCCATTAGCGCATTAGGTTTTCACCACAGTATGTACTGCGAAATATGTATAGCCCGCTTAGCTCTTTACTTTTTTTTTGTACCGCGATTGAATTCCGTTAAACAATCTTGCTTTTAATTAGTAAATATTCAATAATGTTTAGTGTGTATTGTTTGCGAACATAATTATTGTGTGTTTTATAAGCTACAGTGTCCCTTTAACAAGCAAAAAAACATTGCATAATTCATGATTTTTATCAAATTCTGAAAGAATGTTGCCTTCTGATAGTGATTTTTTTTTTGCCAGTATTGGGAAAAAATAGCCAAATTTTCAGTTGGGAAGAGGCCTTTTACAGGCCTCTGTTTTATAAGGTAAAAAAACCCTGGTCTATCAGTTTATTGGTAGGCCTTAAGACCATTTGCTTGTTTTCATTTGAATTTGCACATCAATGAAAACAGAGGGGAAAAAAACATTTCATACTGCCTTGCACATTATCTCTGTATTCGAGGCCGTAAATTAAAGCATTGGTTTCTTAGGCACATGTTGATATATGTTTTCCCAGTCTGGTAATTTATGTTTTGACGTTGAGTTCTATATTAATATTTTGGCTTGGATTTAAAAGGATGTTGTGCCCAGTGTTTGTTTAGTCTGTTTTTAAAGGAATTCATGGTGGTTAAGGCTATCACTGTATGTGACCTTTTCATGCAGGTGACTTGTGGCCTCTAAAATACAAGTGACTTGAAACCTGACTTTTTAAGCAGGTTTAACTAAAAACTATGCCTCTGTTATGTGCAGAATAAAATAAAATGTATGGGTCGTGGCATAATGTCAATATTGCGTTAATATTTACAAGTCCATGGTTTTATATCGATGAAACAATATTTATCTAAGATTTATAAAACTGAATCACTTTTATGTCAAAACAATTAACTGATAACAATTAATTGATAATCTCAAACTACGATAACCAGTTATAGATTAGATTTCTCTGGTGTATTTATGAATTTATGGAAATGTATCAGTAAGTTGATTTGATGTCATATATCTGAAAACTAACCTCCCAGTGAATAGTTCTGGATTATTGTGTATGGAGTAGAGTATACGTGGATTGTTTATATTTTACTGCTGTTTCCACTGGGAGCTCCAATTATCAAGTAAGAGTGTTCGTCGACTTCATGCGCTTGAAAAAACGCCCAAACAAATTGTGCTAATCGCCAGTGGGCGCTTTAATGTGTTTAATCTGCCCGGACCGATATCTGCAAGTAAGACATATGCATGATACGGTCTAGCTGGCCGAGACTAATTCCAGTATGGCAACACTATGAAGTTTATCATATAGCTCACTGCTACAGTTAGGTACCATCATGATCTGAAAGATTGTTAAAAGTGACGTTAAATGCTATACATATATATCACTTGTCAATAAAAATTGGTCCAGTGGTAGAGTGTCACACTTCAGATCGTGATGTCGTTGGTTCGATCCTCGCCATGGCCATGTTATTTATCCTTGAGCAAGATAATCAACATTGCTTAGTACTGGTTCTATCCAGGAAGCCATCGACAGTGATTAGTATAAGTTGCAAGAATTTGCTTCGCAATCGATTTAAAAAAATATATGTTTAAATTGATAAAAATAAATCTTGTGTCCACCCCAAATCAACAAATATAGGGTTAGCTGTATTGAAATTTTAAATTTTGCTACGGTACATCAATCGTTTAATAGTTGCACATTTCGCAGTCTTTAAATTAACCCACTAGCCCGAAGCCCGGGGCTAGCAAACTGTCATTCAGGCTAGTGATTTTTTTTTATTTTATGTAGTCGGGCTAAAGGAAAATGTACGGGTTTTCATTGAGTATCTAAGAATTCAAGCTAGCGACACAAATTTAATTCAGAGACTGATTTTGTTAAATGGCGAAGCGTTAGTGGAGCCGTTAAACACAATTTTAACATTGTTCAACCATATTGCAAGGTTTTTGTCAAGTGCGTTAGACTCCACCGTATATTCATAGGAGAAGATAAAAACTAAACAAAATAGGTTTAAAGTATAAAGTAAAAGTATACCTAAACCCATTCTAAGAAACATTTGTGGGATTAATTTTCAGATGTGCAGCAGTCAGTTCGACCCAGTTAAACAAGCCGCAACTACAATCGGAGAAAACATCACGGTAAAACCACTTCTGTATCAGGCAGTAGCTGCTCCCAAAGTGTCGCGACGAAGTCTTCTGGCCGAAGCGTTCCTTGATACGTGCGACAGGGAGAACTACCCTGTTATTCTTAGGGATAACTCTGTCAGTGCTAAGGGAGGTAACGTTGTTAATGACAACCAAGTGAAATTGTGGGAGGAGGATTTATCAAAACCACAGGAAAACCACCTCTATGATGAAAAGGAAAACATTTCAAAATTAATGGTCGCCGATGTTAGTGATGCAAGTGATAAAAAAGAAAGTTCAGAGGATGAATCGGCAATGATCACATGTGGCAAATTAGTTGTGAACCATATAATTGATAGGTTGTTTTCCTCCGATGTCGCAACCGCAGCTAGGAAGATGGCAAACAATCGTCAGGAAAGGAACGAAATGTCCGAGGCAGATGTGCAAATGACTAAAAGACAGTCAGGCAAAGAAACTGTAGTTGACAGTAAGTCTATAAATACGTTGGTAAAAACTGAATCAAGTGCTAAAACGGATTGCACAACTGAACATGACTCTAAAATTGAAGAGTATTTGTATGATGAGCATGATGGGAAGTCACATGACACTGAGAAAAGTTCATTGAGTGAGTCAAAGCCAAAAGGGGGTAAACAGTCGAAGTTGGAAAGCATAATAAACGATGGTTTAAAAGAAGGGAACAAAACTGAAAATGAAATGAAAACTAAAAATGATAATCAGAACAAGTCAGAAAAATTAGAATATCGGAAGCGCTCGATGTCCTTGTCCTATGTTTCCCAGGGGAGAGATTACGATGGTGGAGACTATGATAATGATGAAACAGAAGATTTTCATCCGGTGAGAAAGTCTCGGCGACGTAACCGTGGTCAGCGGTACCAGGAGTTGATCAATGAAGGCATCATACAGCCTTCCAAAGAAAGAATGGCGGCGTTGCATCAACACGCACATAAAGATGAGGGGTAAGAGAAGAGAAATTTTGTACCATCTGTTAGGTTAAAGGAAAGTTACTGATGCTTATATCATTTATAAACAAAATTATAGTTTATAGATTAACTACAGTGCTTTTCCTTTGTTTTTTTGTGTTACAGAGAACATTAGAAGTAGGCGAGTAATTTATATTGCTTCCTTTGGTTGTTGTATTGGAGTCTGCTAAAAGCAGACGGCCAGGAAACCAAAGTTGGAGGGTAAATCCCTCACCTACCAGCTATTAACGAAAGCTCTTAAACTATTTATATGAAATAATTTAGAATTATTAAAAGAAGATGATAGTTTTATCAAGGCCATGGCTGTTTGCATGCCCCAAAGAGGTCAGTAAAAAATATCAATGAAATATTATAAAAAAAAGATTCAGTCTTATAAAAAAAACAAAAAAACAGTAGCAAACATAATAGTTGTTAATTTGCGGTTTGTATTTGATATTGGCAGATGTGAGGAGGATTTTCAGAGTATAGACACAAACATTCTTCCTGAGACAGCGATGCGTCGTATCAGGAAGAGGACCACATCCGAGTCCGCCAAGGATAAACTGGTGCACCCCGACGACGTAAAGCGTTATAAGACTGGGTCAGTTTATAAATTAAGAAATTTAACTTTCATCACAACAACAAGGCAATCATGTCATGTAGTACTTTATTTAAAAAAGCATTTATGATGAGTAAATGAAGTAACAAATTTCCTACTGCAAATTATTTTACTAAACTTAAACTATTAATTTTTATTCTGTTTAGCTCAACCCAAGGTCAGCAGAGCTTAAGCGGTAGCGCTTTCTTGTCTGTGTTGGTGTGGGCTTTGGCCTTAGCAGGACTTCCTCTGAATCTGCTGGACCAATTTTGGTCAATTTTTTTATGGAAGCTTCTGCAAGTTCTGTATGAGGAATACCTTATAAAAGAAAAATAAAGTCAATCAGACTCAAAATTGCCACCGTTACTCTCAGTAGACAAAACCTTAAAAATCGGATGTCGTCTGCTAAGTTTGTTCAGATGTTGACCCAGGGGCTAAACTTTGCACTGTTCCAAGGTTTACAGTTTTACAGAACTTGTTTAGGGGAAGACAAAAATCGGATGTCGTCTGCTAAGTTTGTTCAGATGCTGACCCAGGGGCTAAACTTTGCACTGTTCCAAGGTTTACAGTTTTACAAAACTTGTTTAGGGGAAGACTTAAAAAAAGAGTGTTATATTCAGATTGGAGTTGAAGGTAGGGCACAATGAAATTCCATTCATCCAGTTGTCAAACATTAACACCAGATTATTGAAAAATATGGGTATTGAGTGATTTTTGTCAATGATTCTGACCAACAGTGATTTTTGTCAATGATTCTGACCTTCTTGAACAGCATATTATTGATTACTGTAAAGGTTGTGACCTTGACCTATTTGTGCATTTCAGTGATTTTGACCTTGAGGCCCACATAGCAACACTTCCTGCATGTCCTGTAGAGAGTATGGGCCGTAAACGTGGCTTCGTCCGACAGCGCCATTACAGCGAGTGTACGTACCTAAGGAAAACAGACGAGCATCCATTACCAGGTAATAATCTCATCTCCCGACTCCAGTGTCCTTTTCTGACAGAAGAATTAAAATATGTTCACGGCAATTGTGTTTCATTGTTCAAGGTAAATGAACACACAATGTACAGTTGGAGAGATCTTTCTGAGTGGTCATTAAAAAAAAAATCCTTCAAAATCTATTGAAATTGTCAAAAGTTGCACCTGAATGCTAGAATGCTGAATGCTAGAAAATGTTATTTTCCCCAATATTTGGCCTTGAGAACTTAATCATGACGCTTGTCATTTGAGTGTTTGAACTTGAGAACAAAATAAGATTACTGTCATTTCAGTGTTTGACCTTGAAAATGGAATATGATGCTTGTCATTTGAGTGTTTGACCTTGAACATTAAATGTGCTGCTTGTCATTTCAGTATTTGACCTTTACAACTAAATAACATGTTTGTCATTTCAGTGTTTGACCTTGAGACTCAAATATAATGCTTGTCATTTCAGTGTTTGACCTTGAGACTTAAATATAATGCTTATCATTTCAGTATTTGACCTTGAGAAGACTGTCTCCCTGCCTCCACACGTCAAGATTCCTTCTCCAGAGAAAAATGCGGAACCAGTTGTTGGCAGCCGCAAACGAAAGGCTCGTAAACACAGCATCACTCATCTGCTGCCAGCCCCAACCAGCTCCTTGAATAGTGGCAATGGTAGGAGGATTTATATACAGACTGGGATGGGGCAGGGGTTAGAGGGGTCAGGTTTGGGGTGGTTTTTATTTGCTGTAAGGGATTTTTCTGTTGTTATGATCTAAAAGGTCTTTCAAGGAAACAATTTTTGGTTGAATCGTTCTATGGAGGTGGAGGGGAGTATGGAATCTGTCTGTCACCACCGCAAAATGAACCTTGTCTACTCTATAACTCTTTAAGACTTAAAGCTTTACTGGTTGTCGATGATGAGAGGATGGCCCCTATACATTTTGGGGTCAGTAGATTCAAGGTCAATGTCACCATGTCCTGATAATGAAAAACCTTGTCCGCTCTATAACTCATCAAGACTTGTAGCCAGACTCATGAAACTTTACAGACTGTCTATGGTGACCCTATATATTTTGGGGTCAATAGGTTCAATGTCAAGGTCACCATGACTTGTAAAACCTTGTTTGCTCAAGAACTCTTCAAGATGTGTAGTCACATGCATGGAACTTCACAGGTAGACTGTCCATGGTGAGAGGATGACCCTATACATTTCGGGGTCAATAAGTTCAAGGTCACGGTCAACATGACTAACACTTATTCAGGCTATTACGACGTTACGTTGTAAACCTTCTCGCCTCTCACCGCTGTGGGTTCGAATCCCAATGGGAGCTCGACTTGTAAGTGAGGAAGTGTCGATTCCTACGGATGGCTGGATGGCAGGGTACTGGTTCTACCCTGGAAAAGTGGGTGGTCTGCCTCCACCACAAAAAAAATTTGACTGTCATATTATAACCTTACAATGTATTGAAAATGACGTAAAACATCATACAAACAAACATATCATGACACTTCACAGGTACACTGCCATGGTCCCATCCAAGGTATATCGTTTGGCTTTGCCAGACGACAGTTCTAGTTTAGTCAAAAGGAGGCTTTGAGCATATCCAGGTCATCATGGATGACTTCACTAGGTATGCTCAATCCACTCCTTGTCACAACCTGGCGGCCCAGACGTCTGCCAGAGCCTTTTATGACAATTTGTTCCAATATGATAATGAACTACATGATTTATTTTTCTCAATTTCTGATTTTGTTATTTCAGTTGATATAAAAACCGACACCAAACTAAATGAGAAACAGATTGCCTCAAAAGGTGCACCCAGTGTCGAAAATGAAATGAAAACTTTAGACGTACAGATGGTTTGTAACTCTTCACATGATTTAGACACGTTCATCTCGGACATGCGTGTCAATGGAGGTACCGAGGTATCCAGTAATTCTTTGAAAGACAAAGCAAAAAGACTTGAGAGTAACGAGAACAAACTTATTGCTTTAGGCGGGAATACAGACACAAACAAAGGTTTGAAAGACGATAGGTCAAAGTATAAACATTCCGAGAAAGTAAATGAAAGGTTGTGCAAACAGTCATTTTCAAAAGTATTGAAAAGTGATAATTCCGGTGCTTTGAACATCTTGGATTCTTCCAGGAAGGAAAAAAGAAAGTCTCATTCTGAAGTGAACAAGCCTCTTTCTGAAGTGGAGACTGGTTCCATGTTGTGTTATTCAAGTTGTGATAAAATTGTTAAGAAAACAGAGAACCAGTCTAGTGATATTAAAAATGAATTGGATACAATGAAATATAATAAAACAGTTAAAGACTGTTCTGGATTTGATAAATGTGATTTAATGGATGTTGATGAAACATATTCGTCATCTGGAAATAATATTGTCTCGACCATGACCTCGCAAGTTCAGGTTGTGAATCAGTCTAAAAAGGGTGTACAGTATTCTAACATTCCAGTGAAGACTCTGAAAGTGGAGGGCAGTGGTTTTCAGACTGATTGTTTGGTGCCCGGTTCCCAGTCTGCTACAGATTGTTTAGTGGCTGGTTCCCCGTCTGCTACAGATTGTTTGGTGACTAGTCCCCCGTCTGCTACAGATTTAATGGCTGGTCCTCTGTCTGCTACAGATTGTGTGGTGACTGGTCTCCGGTTTGCAGCAGACGTCAATGTGAAGAATGGTGCTAACACTGTTGTTAAGCCCGACATAGACATGAATTCTAACAATAAAGTACATTTTTAAAAGGCCATGATAGAATTATTGTTTTCTCACATTATCAACAAGTCTAATTCCTGCTGCATACAGGTACAGGCTACAAAAGCTGTGTTAACTTGCATAGCCTGTGAACGTTATACACTTTGGCAGGTTACAAAATCTTTGTATGCTTCTTCAAAAGCTGTACTTGTACAAGCTACAAAAAGCTGTTAGTTTTTATGCAGGCTGCAAAACAGTTTTACTGACAGCACCCGTAGAGTACAATTCAATTGAAATGTAGATGCTGTGAAATATTTTGTTGTTCAGTGATATGTTTGTTTACTTGTTAAAAGAGATACACAATGCGACTCTAGCAGTTGTTAGATCTGTTTGTTGATTTATGCAAATGTGCTATTGCGCTCTTTCATTTATACGATTAATTCCTATGGAATGTATATTAATACATGTTGATTTTTTGTTTAATACATTGTTAGTCTTTTTAAGTGCATTTAAATGTTATCACTTGGATCAATTACATTTGTTAAAGGGACAAACAGCAATCTTGAAATATTTTATCAATCAAGGCAATTTTAAAATATTTTATCAAACAAGGCAATTTTGAAATATTATATCAAGCAAGGAAATTTTAAATATTTTTTCGAGCAAGGACATTTTTGAAATATTTTATCAAGCAAGGCAATTGTGAAATATTTTATCACGCATTAATATCATCACCTCCTGTTTATATTACTCCAGTATCATTTGACCTTGCATATTATGAAAAAGGGTTTATACATTTTGGAGTTTTCTAGTTTCTTCATTGTTTTGCCATAGGTTTAAATATATTTAATACCTTTTATTACATGATTTTAACATTGTTTTCCGTTTTAAAGAAAAATAATAATGGCTTTTTAATTTTATGTGAATAAAATTTTCTTTAATATAATTTCCATTAAAACGCAACATCAGTATAATCATTTGTTTCAAATTATATTATCATTTGTATCAAATTTGAAGCTTTTTTAATTGAATTTTTGTTTAGGGTATTTTAGCAAATACAATATTTCAGTAATAAAAAGGGCCTTGTCACCTAACTTTTATAAAACATGGTATTGTCAATTTTATCATGTATGTTTGTTTATATGTTGTTTTTACGTCATTTTCAACACGTGTAAGGTTATATATGACGGTTGATTTTTTCTGGTGGAGGCAGACCGCCGACTTTTCCTGTATAGGGATATAAACCCAGGGCTGGAATTTAGCACTCGCATTTTGCAAGTTGGATTTGAAAATGCGAGTTGAAATTGCAACTGGTGGCAAAATGTTGCTTTTAAGTTAAGAAAATCTTTCAATTGTATGACTTTACGTATTTCCAAGGATAAAATATTAACTAACAGTTAAAACAAATAAAATGCTTCTCTGGTCTTTTTTGACAACATCAGCACCACACGCTTTGTTAGCAACACCATCGTCAAGGTCATATTTGATTCTAATAAGCTTTTATTTTTTGAATGCACAAGACAGACTGTGTCACATTTTATTGATCTCGCGTGCCACTGTTTTACATACAAAATAATGGTAATCAGTGATGTCATCTGCTTTGTCGGCTGCAAACATGGCCACAAAAAAGTTATTTTTCAAAAAAAATAGCTGCGGGAAAATGATGTAAAGGTTTCATAGTAATGGCCAGTAGATTTCCAATTTGGCGAGTTTGAGATTGCATAAAAAAGTTAATTTCTACCCCAGAAACCTAGTGACATAGTATCTGAATTAACAATATAGGGATATAAACCTAAATATTATCAGCTTGTTCATGATATTATTGTGAATGTACAATGTACAGATATTTATTACATTTCTATGGGTGGAATCTTGGGTTTCTCAGTGAAAGAAAATTCACAATCTCTAAACTTATTGAAAACTAACTCCGAACACAAAATAACTAACTGTGACGTTGAGTCATGATGTCAATATGTGTTAGACGTCGACGTCATCCACCAATAACATTCAATATAACTGATTTAAAATGTAATAAATTCTTCACCCTACCGTGTTTCGCCTACCATCTAATGAAAGGTTTTCCTATAATCGATGCCAGCAGTTGAACAGGATTTATATAACCCTGACATGATATATAAACTAACCATTATTAACAAGTTCGCGACCAGGGCTTTTTTTCTACACAATTTGAAAGAGGCCCAGGCCCGTCCATTTTGGAAGAAAAAAATCGCGCTTATTTCGCCTTTTGGGAAATATGTAATATACTATCATTTATTTAAATTTTCATCCGTTATTTACAATAATTACTAACTTCTCAGAACTGCCTTAACAGACAAAAACACATGGCAGAATTTATGCTTTTTGCTTTTTCTCAATTCGGAGAGACTGCTGATTTCTGGAAAAAAAATTGCCACAGTTGGGGGAAAAACAGTAATTAAAAGTTTTCATTTGGGAATAGGCCCTTTACAGGCCTCTGTTAACATCAGGTTGAAAACCCTGCGTGATATTATCATGCATATATACGGAAAGGAAAAAGAAACGCGACACGGGAATTTCCGCTATAAATTGTATATACTGCACACTTAATTCCATATATATTCCAAGGAAATCCCAAGATGTTTTGTAAAAAAAAAAGTTGCAGTTAGAGAAAGGATACAACTGTGATGTTCAATCACAGTACACGTTGTAACAAGAAATTCATAAATGTTGAAGTTCCTCTTTGAAAAATTGAGCCAGTTCAGTACTGTATTTAACGTAAAGGGTTTGCAAAATTTTGCATCCTAAGTTTGTGCCAAATGCGTACTCTGTCAATAATGAAACTTTGCAGGAGTACTATTTGCTCTGTTACGTGTTGTTTCGGTCTTTTTTCCGAAAGGAAAGATCTTACCTAGCCATGTACCATTCGATTAACAGCAGCATATTGTACATACAGTATATAGCGGAAATTCCTGTGTCACGTTTCTTTTTCCTTTCAGAATACAATTTATAGGGATATAACCTAACACAATATTATTTGTAATATCATTTGTACAATCAGTCTCGTTTCTTTGTTGTAAAATTCAGTAGATCGATTGTGTTGCTGTTTTTGTTTATTGAATTATTTTATTTAAAATATTTCATATGTTACATGTATTTTATACATCACTGCAGTGTATTAGCCAGCCAACCATGCAGCCGTCTTTTGCACGGCCGTTTTTGAAAAATCGTGGCCAATATTTGGAGGAGTGGGTGGGGTAAAAAAAAGATTTTTTTTTGTTTGCTTAACGACACTTTCAAACTCTTACTTTCTCAATAATGTTATGCTTTGTATATATTTATAGAAGAAAGATGATCTAAAATGCATCTTTTTCACCTAGCCTGTGTTAAGCAAATTATTTTGCACACCCAGTTCTTGAATTTCTGCCGAATACACTGCATCACTGTCAGGTTTTACTGTATATAAATGTATTTTTAACTATACATGACCATGGCATATCACTTGCCAAACTTTTTTATAAAAAAGAATAGCTTCAATGGATGTAAATACTTCTTACCTCGCCCGTATTAACTGGATTAAAAAAAACATGTTTTTCATAAAACTAACTTGTAACGTCTCAAAGACTTAAAAATTAGGTTAGGTACATCTGAAGTCCTCTCTATAACCATTTTCTTTATCTGGGAGGGGCCAGAGCTCTAGATAAGCTGCATTTATGCATAATTTACGTAAATAAATGAGCCAAAAAAATGCAATCTCGATGTACATGGAGGATGAGCCTGGCATGTTCATGCCTGTTAGGCGCCATATAACCTTTCATGTGTTGGTGCACCTTAAAACCCAATTCAGTTCAATTCGTTCTATGCATATTAAAAAACGTAAAAAAATATAAGGCAAACACAAAAGATTATAGTGTTTAAAATTGTGCCGATCAAAGAATTTATGGTTTGTTCTATTGTCAACTGTTCCATACTCGGCAATCGTGTGTAGAATATGTTCATGTACTATATGATGCAAGACTCGATTAGAGCATATTCAGAACAAATCTACGCTTGACAAAACTAACATTTCGTAGTCTGGTTTCAGGTATATGTTTATGTCTTAAAATGTGTTGAAACAATGTATAATTTATAGGTACTGTAGTCCAAATTATAGATACTGTAGTCCAGTCTGTGTATTAATATCCTGTCATTTTTTTCCGGTAAACAAATCAAAAAGAAATTGTCAGATAAAAGCGTTCTCGGGCGGAAAAATGTATAAACATTGATCACAACATAAATAAAATTATGAGATCTTTCCATGAATGAAAATGATTCTTCTGAGTTAATTGTTTGGGAAATATTGTTTGATTTAATTGACCGATGTGTTGCAAAGTAAAAAACAAGGGAAAAAAACAAAAACATACACAAAGCAAAACCATATATTTAGGTGAAACTGTACAATTTACAATAATTCTGAATAATTGAAAGAAAAAGCAAATGTAAACAAATGAAGAGTAAAAACATTGATAAAAAAAAGTATTGGGGTAAAAAAAAAAAAATATATAAAAAAAGTAAAAGGTAAAAAACCCAAATAGTAAAATCCTTATCTAGAGCTCTGAGGGACTATAAATAACGATCTGTGTTGAGAACCAAAACCCCGAAAATTCAATAAATAAAACATAAGAAAGTAACAATAGCAATATTCGCATCTTGCCCCTTAATCTGTTGTAAACAAAAAATGAAATGAATTTTGTTGATTTAATAACTTCATTATGGTTACCAAAAACATTAAATGGACAAGGTCCGTAACTTTAAGCTTATTAAACACAAAACAAGTACGTTGATAACTGTTCCACAGCTACCCTTATTGAATATTTACTAAATAGAAAAAAGATGTGTGGACAGATCAGTAGCGGTAACAAAAAAAGGTAACGCTTTGAGTGTTTGAACTCTTATGCCGACACTAAAATTACTTCTGCAGGTAATAAGAGATGAGCACATAACCAATTGAGCTAGTGATGTAATGCAAGACCTAATGTGCAAATGGCTGTCACCTAAGCAACAGAAATATAAATACATGTATTGTGGTCCGGCAATGTTTACAAACAATAAATAAAACTCTTTTAATGCCCCCGAAGGTAGTAGTCCGTCCGTCCATCAGTCAGTCCGTCCGTCCGTACAATCGTGTCCGGTCAATAACTGGCATTCCTGGACAGATTTTCAAATAACTTGGCGCAAGTGCTCACCACAACAAGACGACGTGTCGCACACAAAATCCAGATCTGTGGCTCCCAGGTCAAGGTCACACTTAGAGGTCAAAGGTCAAAAAGAAGTGCTTTCGTGTCCGGTTAATAACTCCGACATTCACAGACGGATTTTCAAATAACTTGGCACACACACAATTGCTCATCACAACAAGACGATGAGTCGCGCGCAAAATCAAGGTCCGTGACTCCACGGTCAAGGTCACACATGGAGGTCAAAGGTCAATACCACTTCGGGGGCATTTGTCACATTTCTTGTTTTTTCTTCAAATTCACGGTTTTAGTACAACATATTTATTTGGGGGTATGCTCATGCTTTCATGTAAACAGTTCACTGAATAAAAATCAGTTATTTGCTTTTGCTTACTTATGGGCAGTGTCCCTTTAATATATGTTAATGAAATGAATTTTGTTGATTTAATACTTCATAATGGTGACAAAAACATGTTTTCCTGGTACTGTATATACGTATAAGTTGGTTGCTTTTTATTAACCATTAGACACCATTCATTTATTCATTCGTTCAGTTCATTTACTTTGCATTAACCATGTGTTGTGTTTTTATTTTCTAAACCGATATTACCTAGAAAGGATTTTATAGCTTTGTGTTTTTATTTCTTGAATGCTTTATAGCGAATCCAGTTTGGGGCAAAGGCTGTGTGTGACCTACCAGGTAGAAAAGTATTATGGGGTATTACTACATGGAGATGAAATGATCGAATAAGCTGTAATAGGGGGATTGGGGTGGGGTATTATTAAGATTTGTGAAAAAACATCTTGGGGATGGGGGTCTGTTAAGACTTGGAAAGAAACAAGTTTGTGGGGGTTGGGTATTACAACATGTGGGGGAGGGGGTGGGGAACAACTTTTGGTTGTGGAAAAAAACACACAAATATATGGAAGGAAACAACTTCGGGGTATTACGACCTGGGAGAAAACATCTTGAGGTGTATTAAGACTTAGAAAGAAACAACTTTGTGGGGTGGGTTAGGGTATTAAGACTTGCGGGGGTGGGGAAACAACTTCGGATCTTGGAAACAACATATAAATACTTGGGAGAAAACAACTTTGGGATATTACAACTTGGAGAAAAAACTAACCCTGCTTACAACTATATGTTTTGTATTCTGTTTGTGACCTGATTGTTTTATTGCTCTTTTAAAAGTTGACATTAATCGGTTCTCTAGAATCTGCCATATTGTTATAAACTACAGTGCTGTCAACATTTTTCTACTATGCAGCCATTATTAAAAATGTTGATGAAATCATTTATTTTCTGTTTTGTTTTACCTTTACACCCATTTTACCTATTAATGGCTTATGCACTGTGATTTGTCATGAAATATGATTAACTGGATGAAATAATTAATATATCGTCCTTCATTTCAAGATTGTAGTTCACATAAAAAATGTGTATTGCCTTTTAATATTTTGCAGCTTTTTATATTTTATCAGATATGAATATTAGGCGATGTTTGATGCTGACTTAATGTTACTCAGGTGTAAAGTAGTGAAACAGAACAAAGTGTCCAATCTTATCAAACCTTATCTGGAGTGAATTCTCTCTACACTACCTAGCAAATTGTGTTGAGGTGTTTTTTTGAAAATAGAAATATCAAAGGCAACTGTAGTGAAGTTTTAGACTGGTTACTGTACTTCTGTACATAGAACAAATATTCAACATTAAGTCCTCTTCGAATATTTGGTTTCAAACACACATGTACCATCAACTACAACTACTGAGACGATAGTCTTTGCGTTTCTGACCAATTCTGCATATTTTTATCTCAACGTAAGTGGAGAGTGGGCCTGAAATGTTCAATCCCTTTGGAGGGGTAGGCAGAGGGGTAGAATCCCCCCAAATTCATGTTCATTTTATCATTTTTTGTTCATGTTCATTAAAGGTCTTCATCATGATCCCTGCATTGTTTCAGGTGCTATCTCGCTCGCATCAAAAGAGCAGTGGCAGAAAAACAATAAACGTGGCTCCAGCGTAAATGGAGTTTCTACGATAGAATTTGCAGCATCTCTGCAGTTCAGGGTGAGAAGGTTCTAGGCCCACTTTCCATATTTTATCTCGGATGTACATGGAAGATGAGCCTGGCATGTTCATGCCTGTTAGGCGCCATATAACCTTTTCATGTGTTGGTGCGCCTTAAAACCCAATTCAATTCAATCCTGTTCGCACCATGTAACCTTTTCGTGTTGGTATGCCCGACGTTTTTGTATAATTTCCATTGTCGAGTATTTGTATCTGAAACCAGTTCTCTGTATAAAATATGCTTCAGGTAAATGCCTACATCTTGTAATGTTCAGGTTCTATAATTCATAAACTTACTAGAAAAGTTAATTTTGCTTGTTCATGTACTGCCATGCTTACTGGTATGCCTGCACAACTCCTTCACAGCAAACTTATTTCTCCTGTTTCGTCCCCTCCGCTTATGTAACAACCGCAATGGCCAGTTTATAAACTGACAGGAAAAAGAAACGCGACACGGGAATTTACTCTATATATTGTATATACTGCACACTTAATTCCATATATATTCCAAGGAAATCCCAAGATGTTTTGTAAAAAAAAAAAAGTTGCAGTTAGAGAAAGGACACAACTGTGATGTTGTAGACGTTTTAATCACAGTACACGTTGTAACAAGAAATTCATAAATGTTGAAGTTCCTCTTTGAAAAATTGAGCCACTTCAGAACTGTATTTAACGTAAAGAGTTTTGCATCCTAAGTTTGCTCACATGCTTGAGCCAAACGCGTACTCTGTCAATAATGAAACTTTGCAGGAATACTATTTGCTGTGTTAGGTGTTGTTTTAGTCTTTTTTCCGAAAGGATAACATCTTACGTAGCCATGTACCATACAAAATATAGCAGAAATTCCCGCGTTACGTTTCTTTTTCCTTTCAGTATATTTAGGTTTGATAGTGTTGCATAGTGTCTTTGGAAAAAAAAAGAAACATGTAGCAAACCAGTGCGTCTTATTAACCAAAGCTCTCTAAAATATAAACTTATTTAGACTGCTTGCAAAGCATGTTGTTCATAGTGTTCAATTTGAATTGAATTGAATTGGGTTTTAAGGCGCACCAACACAAAAGGTTATATGGCGCCTAATAGGAATGAACATGCCAGGCTCATCCTCCATTTACATCGAGATAAAATATGGAGAATGGGCCTAGAACCTTCTAACCTGCAGAACTGCAGAGTTGCCGCCAATGTGATGCAGCCACGTTTCCACATTGCATATGCGGTGTCATGAAGAAGACCTTGAATGAGCATGATAAAAAAATGACAAAATGAACATGAAGTAGGGGTGGGGGTCCTTCCCCTCTGCCTCTAGCGAGATATGCAGTGGTTGTATTCTGCCCCGGCAACCACACATGGTGTTCAATTTGAAGCAACTGGTATAAAAATGTTTCTTTGTCATGCGAGTGTGTATGGTTTTTAGCTCTACTGATCAGAGATCAGCAGAGCTTATGCCGTGGTGCGGCGTCCGTCGTCCGTCCGTCCGTCCGTCTGTCCGTAAACTTTTATTTGTAGCGACTTCACAGCTGAAACTACTGGATGGATATTCATGAAACTTTACAGAAATGTTGCCCATAAAGTCTAGTTGATCCTAGCAAAAATTCATGTTGATGTGAAATCCAAGATGGCCGCCAAAGCTAAAAATAGAGTTTTAAAATACAAGTTTGTAGCGACTTCTTCTTGAAAACTATAAGTGATATTGATATGGGACTTTTTCTAAAATGATCAGCATGACATGATGTTGATCCTAGTCAAAAATCGTTTTGATTCAACGTTAAACATGGCTGCCAGCGGCCATCTTTGTTTACATAGAGTTATATAGTAAAAACTTGTAGCGACTACTTCTCTGAAACTACTTGGCGGATTGTCATGAAACTTTACAGGAATGTTGCTCTTGATGTCTAATTGATCCTAGAAAAATTTCAGGTCGGCCGGAAATTCAAGATGGCCGTCACAGCTAAAAATAGATTTTTAAAAAATAAGTTTGTAGCGACTACTTCTTGAAAACTATAAGTGATATTGATATGGGACTTTTTCTAAAATGATCAGCATTACATGATGTTGATCCTAGTCAAAAATCGTTTTGATTCAACGTTAAACATGGCTGCCAGCGGCCATCTTTGTTTACATAGAGTTATATAGTAAAAACTTGTAGCGACTACTCCTCTGAAACTACTTGGCGGATTGTCATGAAACTTTACAGGAATGTTGCTCTTGATGTCTAATTGATCCTATCAAAATTTTAGGTCGGCCGGAAATTCAAGATGGCCGTCACAGCTAAAAATAGATTTTTAAAAAATAAGTTTGTAGCGACTACTTCTTGAAAACTATAAGTGATATTGATATGGGACTTTTTCTAAAATGATCAGCATGACATGATGTAGATCCTTGTGGAAAATTATTTTGATTCGACGTTAAACATGGCTGCCAGTGGCCATCTTTGGTTACATAGAGTTATATAGTAAAAACTTGTAGCGACTACTCCTCTGAAACTACTTGACGGATGTTCATGAAACTTCACAGGAATGTTTCTCTTGATGACTAGTTGATCCTAGAAAAATTTCAGGTCGGCCGGAAATTCAAGATGGCCGCCACAGCTAAAAATAGATTTAAAATAAATAAGTTTGTAGCGTCTACTTCTTCAAAACAACAAGAGATATTGATATGGGACTTTTTCTAAAATGATCAGTATGACATGATGTTGGTCCTTGTCGAAAATCGTTTTGATTTGACCTTAAACATGGCTGCTTTGTTTACATAGAGTTATATAATGAAAACTTGTAGCGACTACTTCTTTGAAACTACCTGACGGATTTTCATGAAACTTCACAGGAATGTTGCTCTTAATGTCTTATTGATCTTAGCAAAATTTCAGGTCGGCCGGAAATTCAAGATGGCCGCCACGGTTAAAAATAGATTTTCAAAAAACAAGTCTGTAGCGTCTACTTCCTGAAATCAAAATCAATCAGTAGAGCTTCAAGGTCATTGACCTCTTGTTATCTTCACCATAAGACCCACCAAATGTAGCTTTTTGACTTACCAGTACTCAAGTTTACATAAATATTTTATACAGCGTAAAGGGTACGTAGGCGTACAGTCAAGCAATCTTTATTATTGAAAGTTCTGAAAAGTTTGAAAGAATTATCAAAATATGATGATAAACAAAGAAGATATGACCATTTGAAGGTTCTTTTGAGGCGGATATGGAAGCTGCCATTTTGAGAAATATTACATAATATTTCTAAATTACCATATATGGAATATTAACAAAAATGATTTATAGGAAAAACAATAACTGCAACTGTATGAAAAATAAGTATACTAAAGTAATATAATGCATTATATGTTTGTAGTGATTTTCTCTGCTTGAAATATGCCATATACCAAGGACTTCATCAGACTTGCCATCCGACGTCAATTCTCAAATAGTCATTAAAAATGGCAGCTCCCATATTCGTTTCAGAACAACCTTCAAATGGTCATATCTAGTTTTTTTATGCAGTTGTGATAATTCTTTCACCTTTCTAAGGTTTTCAGAACTCGATAATAAAAAGTGTTGAAAGCTGTATGCCTACATACCGTTCCTACATAACGTTTAAGCACTACTGGTCCACCATCTTAAAAAAAATCTCTGAAATGGATGGGATAAGGGGTCAAGCGAAATATTCAACCAAATGCCTAATTTAGGCACGAGCAATGTCAGCCATATAGTACATGACAGTTATTATACACTATTGATGTGAACATAATATTAGAAACCATACTTACATACTTGCCATGGCAGAAAGTGTGCTCTTTTCAAAGATGATGGACCAATAGTTCTTAACGGTTTACTTTATAATACCATACATGTAGATCAATAAACGCTTGATTTACTTTAAACTTTATTACAAACACAACATTTATACACTTGGAACGAGTTTCAATTACTACACAAACAAATGTTAGGTTAAATTCGTACCTGGACAGAAACATTTAACAAGGTATGCGTAGTTCCTGATGAGCAAAACCAATTGACAGGAAATGAAATGGCATTTTACGTCACATAATCGCATGAAACTTTATACAAATGAAGAACACAACTGGACGACATGCACAGCGCACGAACTGGATTTGTTTGTTTGTATGGTGTTTTACGTCATTTTCAACACATGTAAGGTTATATATGACTATAACTACAGTGATTTGTTTATCAAATTATGTCCCTTGTCGTGTTTGAAAATGTTCAAAGGGAAACAACTTAACTTTATTTATGTAATGAGTTCCTTTTCTTGCAACATTTTTTCATAGAAAATTAATTATAGAACAGAAACAGCATATTTTTTAGGTCCTTCTGTGATTTTTTATTATAAATTTTAACCGTGGTGCGGTGTCCGTCGTCCGTCGTCCGTCTGTCCGTCCGTAAACTTTTTTTTTTGTAGCGACTACTCCTCTGAAACTACTGAATGGATTTTCATGAAACTAAGAAATGTTGCCAATGAAGTCTAGTTGATCCTAGCAAAAATTCATGTTGATGCGAAATCCAAGATGGCCGCCAAATCTAAAAATAGATCTTTAAAAAACAAGTTTGTAGCGACTACTTCTTGAAAACTATAAGTGATATTGATATGGGACTTTTTCTAAAATGATCATTATGGCATGATGTTGATCCTTGTCGAAAATCGTTTTGATTCGACGTTAAACATGGCTGCCAGCGGCTTTCGACTTTCACTATGGCCGCCAGCGTCCATCTTTGTTTACATAGTTATATAATGAAAACTTGTAGCGACTACTCCTCTGAAACTACTAGACAGATTTTTATGAAAATTCACACAAATTTTGCTCTTGATGTCTAATTGATCCTAGCAAAACTTCAGGTCGGCCGGAAATTCAAGATGGCCGCCATGGCTAAAAATAGATTTTCAAAAAACAAGTTTGTAGCGACTACTTCTTGAAAACTATAAGTGATATTGATATGGGACTTTTTCTAAAATGATCAGCATGACATGATGTTGGTCCTTGTCGAAAATCGTTTTGATTCGATGTTAAACATGGCTGTCAGCAGCCATCTTTGTTTACATAGAGATATCTAGTAAAAGCTTGTATCGACTACTCCTCTGTAACTACTCGACGGATTTTCATGAAACTTCACAGGAATGTTGCTGTTGATGTCTAATTGATCCTAGCAAAATTTCAGGTCGGCCGGAAATTCAAGATTGCCGCCATGGCTAAAAATAGATTTTCAAAATACAAGTTTGTAGCGACTACTTCTTGAAAACTATAAGTGATATTGATCTGGGACTTTTTCTAAAGTGATCAGTATGACATGATGTTGATCCTTGTCAAAAATTATTTTGATTTGACATTAAACATGGCCGCCAGCGGCCATATTTGTTTACATAGAGTTATATAATGAAAACTTGTAGCGACTACTCCTCTGAAACTACTTCATAGATTTTCATAAAACTTCACAGGAATGCTGATCTATAGCTATCAAAAAGCTATCAGTAGAGCTTCAAGGTCATTGACCTCTTGTTTGTGTTAAAAACATGTTTTACTCTTTTAGTTTAATGAAAAACACTTGTGAACAAAGAATATATAATTTACGAAGGAATCACCTTGATATGTTTTTGTTTTGCCTCCTATGTATGATCTTTTGTTAAATCAACAGTGTTCACGATACACTTAACATAAGTAATGAAATGAAATTGGTTTGCTGTCCCATAAACACATCATATTTGGTTATATTGGGATGGTTGGTTGGTCGGTTGGTTGGTTGGTGTTTCAGCAGCACATTTAAGGCTATATATATGACGGTCAGTTTTTTTTTAGTGGTGGAGGCCGACCAAACTGTATACCTCATGCCATCCCTAAAAATCGACACATTGGTACAGCAACCTCAAAGGAAGATGAGATGAATGATGATGTGTCCCATCAGACCTGCCATCAGACATGCCATCAGACATGCCATCAAAGATGCCATCAGACATGCCATCAGACATGCCATCAGACATGCCATCAGACTTGCCATCAGACATGCCATCAGACATGCCATCAGACCTGCCATCAGACTTGCCATCAGACATGCCATCAGACCTGCCATCAGACTTGCCATCAGACATGCCATCAGACATGCCATCAGACTTGCCATCAGACATGCCATCAAAGATGCCATCAGACATGCCATCAGACCTGCCATCAGACATGCCATCAAAAATGCCTTCAGACATGCCATCAGACCTGCCATCAGACATGCCATCAGGCATGCCATCAGACATGCCATCAGACATGCAATCTTACATGCCATCTGACATGCCTCTGCCAGGGAGCAATCCCGCTGAAGGCCTTATCCACTGACCTACCGAGGCCGCTAGTTACTATTGTATAATTACAATATCAGAGTTATAGGATTGTCACTGAGGGAACTTCTCTTCTTTTCTTCTGGATTTTCATCCCAATCATAATGCGGAAATTCGGAATTTTCCAGTCTAGCGGCTATTTCTTCTGTGCTGATTGGACAACTGGATCTGTGCATCTTTCCGTCGATATTTACATGTTTGAACCCCGACTTTTTCATCGTTTCTTTAAAACTTTCATCGCTGTCTGTAGAGCTGACTGTCTCTGTCGCATTACTGCCTACTTCTGGATACCCAAATCCTTCATTGGATTCTCCGATCACATTAACTTCCTGCCTTTTCACTAATCGTTCTCTCATGTTGCCCCATTCATTGACATTGTGACCGTTTCTGTTTTCATTGCTCGCATTTATCACAGTTTTATACCTAGTCTTGCGGCTCTCATTTATGCTTTCATTTCTCTGTAAGATTTGTTGCAACTTTGCTCTTGCAGCTGTCTCAAAATCTAGTTTTTTGTTACTGAGAGGGACAGCACCCCCGGAAAAGTCAATATCCCTGGCATCTCGCCGAAATGACTTATGACCGCTTTTCATGCCATCATTAAGTGATTGATATTTATCGTAAGCTTTTCTAGACTGGTTTGTGAAGCTGTTGATAGAATACACTGTGTTGTAGGTGTTGTATTTTGGCGCGTTTGAACTATTTTCCTCCGTCTTTTTGTCTTTATAATTGTTAAAGTTTTGTTGAAACTTGCTAGCGGTATGGTTTGATATATTGTTTGTTTTTGGTAAAGGAGGGTGGTTGAAAGGGTTTTGTAACGGTGGTTTTGGGGGAATTTGAGGAACAGATTGTTTAAGAAGTTTCCGGTTATATGTTAAATTATTTTGTTGCATTTGTTTCACTTCTGGACATTCTATAACTTCGTAGTAGTTGGAACTTAAACTGTCGTCTGCTTTTTGTTTGTTTTCTCTTATAATATCCCACGGATGCCGAATATCCAAATCACTAACAGAATACGGGACCCCTTGTGTCGGATCGTTAGGGTTTCTCGTCGTCATGTAATACTCGATCTCGTTGTCCGACTCAAAATTCAAAATATCATCGCTTTCCCCGTCATTGAAATCCTGCAGATACAGCTTTTCCATTGCCAGAGGATCAGTAGATTCTGGAAGAGTTATTTCCCTTCGCTTTAGAAAATGATACTTCTGATTTTCTGAAATTGTGGGCAGATTGTTTCTCAGACTCCCAAACTTCGGGATCTTTCCTCTTGGAATTTCTTTTGGTTGCTGAACGGAGAAAAACCCATTGTCCAACCCAGGACATGCCTTCATGAGTTGATTCCTCTTAAATGTAAAGTTTTGTTGTACAATGTCCATGTCTTGCAGGCCGATACAGCTCTTGGGTTGTCTCCGCACACGCAACTGTATCTGTAGGTCCCCGCTGCAGCATGGGAGTCCACACGTGTGTCCTGGAGGATCATGGGAGTAAGGGATTATATCGGGGTTGGTACGCAGATTCTTGTTTGCTTTACGACTGTGATGGCGTAAGGTAAAAACTGATGGGTTGAACCTCCAGGTCTGAAATATATAATTGAATGTGTTTAAATGCTATTTCCATAACGGCTATCTTAAAACAAAAGAATGGTTCAGGGTTTCAGTTTTTCTTGTTGACTCATAAAACATGAGCTTAGAGCTTTCGTTTGACAGCGCGCTCGACGTTCGCAGCCTTGTCTATTTATCAAGCAAGCTGAAAAAGGGGCATAATTCTGTTAAAATATCATGTAAATATTGTGTGAACTTGGCAATATGAAATCTCTTAAAGAGGTATATTTGACTAATATGTGAAGTTTGGTTCCATTCTATCTCAGTGGTAACAGATATCAGCTTATATACAGAATTCTAACACAATTTACCAAAGTTTCAAAAAGGGGCATAACTGTACCAAAATAGGTCTCAGAGTTATATGACATGTGTGGCACATTTGTTTTATATATATTGAATACATATGTCTGAAGTTTCATTACATTTCTTCATTCCAGTCTGTCCAGTCATTCAACAGATATACTTACATACAGATTTTCTAACACAATTAGCTTAAGTTAAAAAAGGGAATAAATATCAGAGTTATTAGATTTACTCGTGGAATGTTATTCATTGATATCTAATACATTTGTGAAACTTCATTCCAATCTGTGCAGTGATTAAACAGATATTATAGTCTGACAAAGTAAAAAAAAGGGACATAACTGTGCCAATACATGTTGCCCAGTTATGTGACCTACTCGTGGCATACTTTTTATTGATACTGAAAACAGGTGTGAAGTTTCATTCCAATCTGTCCAATGGTTAAACAGATTATTAGATTACATACTCCTGGCTTATTACACATTTTGACTAAGAAAAAAAATGGGCATAACTGTGCCGAAATATGTTGCAGAGTTATGTGAATGAAAAAGGCTAGGAGCAGCCGCCCATCCAATTTGAGCATGAAAACAAAAATAAGGACGAGAATGTGGACGAGAACGGAATCGAGGATAAAGCCGATGATAACAATCAAAACATCAGGGACAATGGAAATATTAAAGTGCTAACCATTAATGCGGACGAGACTCCAATTAAACTTTACTGGAAGGCACTGCAAAATACCCCGCAGGAAGTTAGTAAAACTGAAATACAGGTGATATACGGAGACTCTAACGGTCACAGGCTACACATCAAGGACCACTCTGTGAAAAACATTTCAGTATCCGGTCAAACTGTAGACAATATTGACCTGTTACTCCAACATACAAACATTAAGGAGAGTGAAACGGTGACAGCCGCAGTCATGCATTTAGGGACAAATGACATTGCAACAACAGAAAAAAAAATGGTATTAAAAAATACTGTAACGGCACTAAACAAAATTGAGGCAAGGCCATTTATTGATGAACAGTTCCGATAAGGTCATCGCGCCTTTTTACCATATATGGCACATTGACAAAATGTATTTTAAAGCAAATACAATCACTGTAAATTGATTAAAAATAAATATACTGATAAAATGTATAAATTGAATGCTTATTTTTTATTTACAGTGATTGTATTTGCTTTAAAATACATTTTGTCAATGTGCCATATGTGGTAAAAAGGCGCGATGACGTTTCTTCGCAATGTTCAATAGGTCATATCTCCTTTATTTTTCATGGCATTTTTATACTTCTTTCAGATTTGTTCAATTGTTCAGAGCGTTTTAAATAAATAGTGCATCAACCCCTTTAAAACTATCCTAATTTGTTTGACCATGTAGCCTTAACCACACATTTTTTTGTGTGGCCTTATTGAACCATTCCATCACAATTTATTTGCATAATATGTGAAGCTTGTATCATAATCAGTGTAAAAGAAAAATAAAGTCTTTACAACAATTCAGAATTAAACAATATGCATGCAGGATCAGAGGAGCAAAGATGGAAGGGTAATCGACACCATGTACAGACGTTATGTAAAACTGTCACTTTCCTATAAATTTATAAATACATGTACAAATATACCTTAAGCGCAGTCTTATTAAATGAAATTAATGTGATGTAAATTGAAATAATAACTAATTAAAGCTATTCTTTAAAAGATAAAAAGAATACTTCCAATTTTCATCTCCAGTTGAAAGCAGTGAAAAGAAATACGGATAGGAAACACCACTGTGTAAATGCAAATCAAAGAGTATCTTGGATTTACCTCCCTTAGCTTGTACAGGCAGAAAAAATGACAATGATGAAATGCTTTGTTCTCAATGACCCACTCTGTCAAAATCGTGGTATTTAGTTCCAATTTGGGGAAGTCTAATTTCTGTTGGGAACGTAGTCCAGATTGGCATGTTTTAGCACAATTAACCCTAAACCCGCTAAACACGACTATAATAGTCTTTGCGTCCATTGTAAATTGGCAATGTTTGTTGATTACAATTGGCTGCTGATCAGTCATTTTCCACAATACACCCCATTGTCAAATAAATGGAATGATCTTAATTCAAAGAAAGAACAGTCTATTATATATGCAGTGGGTTAAGGGTTAGTAGACCAAATTGTGGAACTTAACCACATCAATTTCAAGGCATTTTCAGATATTGAAGTTTTGGAGTTTGACGGTTCCAAATGTTAGAACTGAATTAAGACCTGAACTTATATACATGTATACTGTGCAAAATAAATTTCCTTGTAAATAACGAGTAATTTTTAACTCATTCATTTTGTTTTGGTCATTTTGTATGAAAAATATTTGTCAATTTAAGTCAGACCCCTAGACCCCCACAAAAACGCAGATTTTTAAAGAAAATGGCCCTATGCAAGTTTGAGTGAAAAGATTCACTGAGTTATAGAACCAGTCATATTATTATTACTTCTGTAATGACCCCCTGCATAACATATTCACTGAGTTATTCAGCTGCCGAAGGTTAACAGACTGAGACTCATGAAAGTGGCAATAAGCATGCTTTACAACTTGAACTCATCTGAAAAACTTGAATGGTATAAACACATATTTTGTAACGTTGAAAGGTTACCATTTCACTTGCTGAAATGACGTTTTCGTAAACCAGTATAATGTAGCATGTCATTCGCAACATCTCGTACACTGCTTTGCGGGATCCCGAAGAATGACGGAATTGGCCGAGCGTTCACGATTGGTATCATGCAATCAGCTGAATTACTATTATATGTATATAAGCGATGGAACATTCACAAGCCTCATTAGTGCAGTCGGTCGAGGCGCCGTGTTACTGCCCAGGAAGGTAGGGTTCAAGACTGTTGATTGTCTGATTTTCTTCTTTCTTTTTTTTTTTAATTTTCATTGGTTTCATTATTGCTGATGGTAAGGTAGAAACAGTTCCTTAACTAATTACACATGGTAACAGTGAACAGTTTATATGTGTTGTAATGCACACTATTTCTGTGCTGATGTGTACTTTAGCACGTCGTGCTACAAAGGTGAATATGTAATCAATTTGTAAAGCATGTCAAGGATTCGCGTAACACAAATTGGGTAAAAAAAAAACGGTCATGGCGTGTTTACGTCTCCGTGACAACTCTTTTTTTGAATATTGTTTTAACACCCGTGACTTGGTCTGTTATTATGTTAAACTTTGTTCCCAGAAATAATGCTAGTTTCTCTTGTAGAACCAGTCATATAATTATTACACTTTAATGACCCCCTGCATAACATATCACTAAGTTATAGAACCAGTCATATAATTATTACACTGTAAAGACCCCCTGAATAACAGATTCACTAAGTTATAGAACCAGTCCTATAATTATTACTTCTGTAATGACCCCCTGAATAACATATTGACTGAGTTATAGAACCAGTCCTATAATTATTACTTCTGTATGGACCCCCTGCATAACATATTCACTGAGTTATAGAACCAGTCATATAATTATTACACTGTAATGACCCCCAGCATAACATATCACTAAGTTATAGATCCAGTCATATAATTATTACTTCTGTAATGACCCCCTGCATAACATATTCACTGAGTTATAGAACCAGTCATATAATTATTACTTCTGTAATGACCCCCTGCAAAACATATTCACCAAGTTATACAACCAGTCATATAATTATTACTTCTGTAATGACCCCCTGCATAACATATTCACTGAGTTATAGAACCAGACATATAATTATAACTTCTGTATGGACCCCCTGCATAACATATTCACTGAGTTATAGAACCAGTCATGTAATTATTACTTTTGTAATGACCCCCTGCATAACATATTCACCGAGTTATAGAACCAGTCATATAATTATTATTTCTGTAATGACCCCCTGCATAACATATTCACTGAGTTATAGAACCAGTCATATAATTATTACTTTTGTAATGACCCCCTGCATAACATATTAACGAAATTATGCGTATTTTACATAATCATTTAGATTTAATTTACACCATGTGTAATAGTCAATAAATGTATAAATACAACATATTGGTTAAATCTGGTTAGTTTAGATACCTTTAAAGCAGATTTAACCAAGTATTTATGTTTTGAAAAAAAGTCGCTACATCATCTCGTTCAGACTGTAACTGAAACCTCAGTTTTGCAATATTTTAAACAGTAAATCAATCTTCTGGCTTAAATTCTTTAACTTTTAAAGTACTACTAAATTACGGTATTCTTTTTTTCATGAATGCCCAGATTTGTGGGCAGGGTGCAGATGGTCCAGCTGTAGGAATTCCAGCAGTTTTTTATGTTGTTTTTTAAACTCATATGTATTCCACCAAATATTGATTGTGTGTATGAAAGTCAATATTTAAGGTTAAAGGAAGAAAAACATTAAAATGTTAAGTGAAACCGCCGACACAGTTTTATAAAGTCTTCTAACATAGGAATTATATGCAATTCAATCACCAGAAAAGAATAAAACTATGCCAAGATAAATAGAATATAACGAACTATTTGTGTCCCACGAACACTGCATGTATGCATAAACTTAGTATATTACAAGGCCAAATGGTTTATTTATAGCACATGTTCATAACAACCATGTCAACAATGGCTTAAAAAGTTAAGTTTAAAAATGCCTGGGGACATCAAGGGATTTTGCAAAATTGATGGAACTATTAAACATTAATACTCAATACTACGTCTGTATCTTGTCCGTTTAGGTTGAAAATAAACATACCGGTAGTGTGGCTTTAAATTGTTCGACTTTAAGTGAGGAAGTATCGATTCTTACGGATGGCGGGAGGTGTACAGTACCGGTTCTACCCAGAAAACGTGGGTGGTCTGCCCCCAACACAAAAAAAATCGAACATCATATATAACCTTACATGTGTTGAAAATGACGTAAAACACCATACAAACAAAACAAGAAAAAGCAAACTAATAATGGGTTTTCCCCCCCATGTACAAGCTGTATGATGGAAAGGGAGATACATAATGGGGAAAAATGATCCATCATGAGTTTAGATATCGAGATTTCACCCTCGGGATCAGAATTGCAAACTTGCATCTCTTACATACTTTAAATTCACATATGGTCCAAAATGAGCACCTTATAGACATGTTGGGCCAGAAATTAAGTTCAAGGATGTAAAAGACATATCTGAAAAATATATTTTGGCAAATAGAACATCGATGTCATCAACCTTATAAAGAAGCGAAGTCCTTAGCCTCGTCCCTGGTTGCAATTCTGACCCCTCAGGTGAGATTTCCAACTCATGATGGATTTTTAGTATATCATGGGTGCTGATAATCACAGGCACTGTGAGACGTTTGTTTGTTTGAATGGTGTTTTACGCCATTTTTAGCAAACTTTAGGCCATATATTACCTTAATTTTTTTTTCATGGTAGAGGCAGACCACCACATTTTTCCTGGGTAGAACCAGTACTGTATACCTCCCGCAATTAACATGTCGCCAGTTGTCAATCATTTATCCATTTCAACCAATAAACCCAAAAGATACCTCCGACAAACAACAGCACGTGTATAAAGCACGTGCAATTATGTTATATAAACTATTGTCAATATACTCCGACATCAACAATAGGAGATATCTAGGTACTGGTGACATGTCAATCCGTAAGAATTGACACTTCCCCACTTACAAGTTGAGCTCCAAGTGGATGGTGAGAGACGAGAAGGTTTACAAAGGAGAAGGTTTACAACGCAACGTCGTTAACCTTTCGGCCACGGAGGCGCTTCTGTCAGACAGACCATTAGATCTTAAAAGATGGGGGTCCTGCGAGCTCTTTGAAACATTTTTTGTCAAATCTTGTCAACGTCACGGTTTGTCAAAAACGAGAAACAACACCGGTCTGTCGGTGCAGACGCTCGACTTTGAAGGCCTTGTTTATTGGGAAACTGTTGAAATACATAATTTTGCTTAATTGGATAACAGAATTATTGCACTAATGTTAACCAAATTTTGTAAGTAAAAAAGTGATCATAATTTTGTTAAAATAATAGCAGGAGTTACAGAAACTGGCTGTACGATGTTGTCTAATGGTGTCAATTGAATTGAATTGAATTGGGGTTTTACGGTGACCAACACAAGAAAGGTTATATGGCGCCAAACAGGGATGAACATGCCAGGCTCATCCTCCATTTACATTTAGATAAAATATGGAGAATGGGCCTAGAACCTTCCAACATACAGAACTGCAAGAGTTGCTGCAAATTCTAGTGTAGACACTCCATTTACGATGGAGCCACGTTTCCACATTTGTATATATGGTGTCATGAAGAAAACCTTGAATGAGCATGATAAAAAAATGACAAAATGAACATGAAGTGAGTGTGGGGGGAACTGCAGAGTTGCTGGAAATTCTAAAGTGTAGACACTCCATTTACGATGGAGCCACGTTTCCAAATTTGCATATGCGACGTCATGAAGAAAACCTTGAATGAGCATGATAACAAAATGAACATGAAGTGGGGGTACCACTCTGCCTCTAGAAGGATTTGCAGTGGTTGTATTCTACCCCGTCAAATACGTGTGAAGTTTCATTCCATTGTGTAGTTTGCGACAAGCTTACATACAAACTGCAACCAACTTTTCTAAATATAAAAGATGCCAGAATTGTTAAAATAATAGCAGGAATTATTGAAACTGGTTGTTTGATGTTGTCTATTGATGCCAAATACATGTGTGAAGTTTTATCCATTATGTTAAAATAGTTTCCGAGATGCAAGCTTACATACAAACTTGAACCAAATTTTATAGGTATCAATGGGGCCATATAATTTTTTAAAATAAAAGTATGAGTTATGGAACCCGACTGTACGATGGTGTCTTATGATGCCGAATACACGTGGAATTTTAATCCATTACGTAGTTTCGGAGATGACAACGATCAACAGCTTTTTTCTTTCCTTTTCGAAAAGGTCGAGCTAATAAATGAAGCGCCAACAACATTTCTATTCTCCATGCCCATCTACAATTATTTTTGGAGTGATTACTAAAAGAAATAAGATATTTCCAGCGGGTTTATATTGTCCCAGATCAATACCTGGGGGCGGGACTTGAAGTTCATTGATAACAAGGGCCACAGGCCCACAGTTTCGATATGTTTCAAGTCCCAAACATCAGGTTTTTTGATCTCACACAATATAAACCCGCTGGAAATATATTTTATTTCTTAATATCTAACATGGAGTTTTATATATCATGAAACACATTTTGTCGAGAGATTGCACAAAATACAATCAAATTCTCACAACTTACATTTTATGCCTATCAACATCAAATGAGAAGAATATACAGCTTCATCCTATTTAAATGAGTTGTTGGAACGTAGCGTCGCCTAAAATAACGCATTTCATTGCGTTGTTATGCAACCAAAGTTTAAAATGACGTCTCAGCGGTTAAAGTGTTTTCTAACTTTTAAAATGTCTTAACTGTTGACGTACATGACGTCAGAGGTTTATATAGCTTTTTTCAGACCACACCAATAACCAATCAACATTGAGTATTTTAATAAACCATGTTAGATAGTGATTTGCATATTTTGTATGGTAAAGACAATGCGTCCAAAAGAAAACAGAATAAATTGTAAAGTTTGTTTTAGTTTTATTTTGTCATATAAAAATTTGCATTAATACAAAATCTGAACATTGTTACATTATATAATACTATCTATATTACAAAGTATAAAATGATCATAAGATAATTATGTTTTAGTTTCACATTAATACGCAACATGTGTTTTTTTAGTGAAACAGACATACAACATTCTTGATGATTAATATAACTATAGATAGTTAATTACAAAATGTAAGAAAATAGTGTCATAAGATCTCATATCAAAGTTCAATCACTCATTCGAACAAATGGACAAACCATTTGATGTTATTTCAAATGTTTTTTTGTTTTTTCGTTAAATAAAAATAATTACAATCGCTATGGAACTATTGCTTTATATACTTGGAAAAAAAAGTTTTGGACCAGGGTATATAAAGTCATATAAAAATAAAACTAGTGGACAAAATTTAAGTATCTTTTTTTAGTAACCAAGGTCTACCCTACCCGGTTAATTTGGTACCAGAAACATTAAATTCCAAACAAGATTTGATTTTAAAAAAATATCGCGAGCACACAAAGGGTCTGTAAAAATGTTGCAAAGTCCATACAAAGTAACAGTTACGGACACATTCGAGTAACCAATAAAAAGATTATTATTTTTTCGCAAACTTTCATTGTAAACGATAATTATTGTTGATTGTTGATCTATTGTGAATTATCAACTGAGATAATAAGGGTTATGGTCGAATGTCATGGTTCAGCGATCATTGTACGGGTTCGCACACTGCCATGGTCCAAAACTTCTTTTACAGAGTATAGATGTTTTTTTTATATCAGAAATCCAATTTCCAGAACTTAATTTTAAAACGTGCAAATAATATTTTTAAGGTTTGTCCTTCAAATATGGATAACTAAAAGTCATTATAACAAATCAATGTAAAATTGTTGTTTTTATTGAGTTTCAAACTATTTGTTTTCTCAAAGTACAACAAATACACTAAAATGGACTGGTGTCCAAAATGTAAGAAATGATCATTTGACGATTCAACTCCTTAAACAAATGTCTCACTTTTAAATCATTTTCAACAAATGAGTATTTTAATCTCAGTTTTGATTGGCTGCTTATACATGTATATACATATATCACATTCACGCATAACAAAACTCATAGAACATAAATATATTAACTGTTCGAAAAATGTGTACATCTATTTCCTATGATTTTCGCAAGTTCAGCTGCTAGACTTTTTGAATAAGTATTTAAACATAGTCTGGTACATCTACCGTTTATGTGAATAGGATTAATATAAATCTATTTCCCAGTCCTCAAAGTTAAAACTAACTCCTCCTCTCCTACTCCTTATTTTCACAAGCACCTGAGGAGTCTTTGAGTTTCTCCAACAAGAGTTATCCCATCATGCAAATTTCAAAATGAAAGTAGAACACTAGAAACTGCAAAGTTTGTTTACATCTTGGAGACAATTATTGCAAAATAAGTATAGCATCTGGTTTATTTTTTAACGGTGGCATGTACATCAGGTTTTTTATGGGTTCCAGGGGTCCGACTTCCAACTTAAAATTGAAACGTGATATTTTCTATTCTAAAGGGCCTACCGTATTCATCGTATAAGTTTGGACACCGTAATAATTGGGACACCTGAATTTCAGGAAAATAATTATTTTATCTATCCATGAAGTTTGTCATTGTAACATAATGAATGTGTGTGTAAAAATTGTCCCTTACTTACAAGGAAATTCACTTGTGAAGCAATGTGCTATCCTAATTTACCACCATATTTTGTTTGACACATTTTTTATCACGAATTGAAATATTTGTAAAATGTTAAATTTCTTCTAGAAAAATCCTGATGTACCCACTTTAAAATGTGCACTGGGTTATTGGTTTAACTTGCATCGGTGCTGGTGAAAATAAGAACCAACCTCCACTTTGGTCTAGTGTATCCCATGCGATTTCATGAACGATAGCAAATATTACCAGATGTTTTAAATTAGAAACAAAGAATAGCCAGATACTATTCTTTGTTATATTGAAATCTGTGTTATTAGTATTGGTCATTTGTATTGGTTTAGTTCAAGAATATAAATTGTTTAACAGCACCCATCCACATTTATTCACATATAATTTTATGTTAGAACTTGTAAAGATTCTACCCATCACATCTTTCAAAATTCTCATTCCTTACTCTCATTGGCTGTTTTCAATACAAACTATCCAATCGGATGATGATAAACCTCCATTGATGAAAACTTGCATTCCATTGGCTGAATTCAACATAAACCATCCAATCAGATGATGATAAACATCTATTGATGAAACATGAATGAACTTATTATTACACATAAATGATATCCACATATATCACATTCTATGACTGGCATACCTTGTGCGGTCATGTACAAACATGTCCATCAAGCACCGTGATGTCCATATTCTTCAATAATCCACTACTCCTTGTGGAGATTTTATTTTCTTCAGTATGACATTAAGCACTAGAGCACCATGAGCATATAACATCACCATTGTCACTATCAGTGTGTTCAGACTATCAAAACATGTTCTCCATATGTCACCATCAATGTTTTCAGAATATCGGAACACGTTTCATCATTGTCGCTATCAATGTGTTCAGACTATCAAAACCTGTTCACCATTGTCACTATCAATGTTTTTAGAATATCAAAACATTTTCCGCCATTGTCACTATCAATGTGTTCAGACTATCAAAACATTTTCCACCATTGTCACTATCAATGTGTTCAGACTATCAAAACCTTTTCACCATTGTCACTATCAATGTTTTCAGAATATCAAAACACGTTTCACCATGGTCACTATCAATGTTTTCAGAATATCAGAACATTTTCCACCATTGTCACTATATTATCATATTATAAAATGTCTGCTGAAGCCTCAATGATAATGTCTGGATTTCTGTTGCACAATTTAATGAAATTAATCTCCAATATACGAAAATACTAAACAACTGCGCACATTTCGGTCTCCGTGCAGGAGTATTCGTTTTCCTTTCATGTTTTGTTTAAGTTTAAACAAAGTTTTGATTTGCTTTGCAAAAAAGCTGCGTCGAAATGATTATGAAAACTGTATTTGTCGAACAACCTCCACGTTATTTTTATCCTTCTGTAATTTGCCTTGATCAAAACCACGTCCTATAAATATCTTACACCAGCTTCACTAACCTTCCCATTGGCCCATTTCTGCTTTCATTGTTTTATAAACATATGCAAATTAAATGGAAGACATAAACATTCAAATAAATCAGAAATATGTGTCTGACATAGAACAGACAATATGTACAGAAACAGTAAGCTGCCTTGATGATTGACACATCTGTTGTCATGGGTTTTTCCACTAGATATTTATAGACCATCTAAAAATAGAATGTTTAAAAATAGCAATTTCATGCATCATGCAATGTCAAGGTCACTAGATTCACAGAAAGGCACAAGGATGAGGAAGCACGAAGATACTGTAAGTTTTCACGATATTTCACAAAACGGTAGGCAAGAGTTTTAAACTGGTTTGTCGAGCGAGGATTACACTAGGGGTTCCATCATACGACAACTTCATATATAACCTTTTTGGGTTTTGCCTTATCTGGCGTTGAATATCCGCTTTCATGTCCGCTGCCAAAACTACCCCCCTCATGTTTATGCTCATCTGCTGGTACGTTTATAAACTGTTGGGGATCTTTTGTCGGGGTGCGCGGGGAGCCGTTAAATGATATATCTGAAAATAAAAAATACATCTTAAAAGTACATGTTATTAAGTAAAATAAAGTTGATCATCGTGTTTCAACAAAATGTAGCAGCAATAGTATTACATTATCAAATCAGTAATAATAGCACATCTGTGATAATACCATGTAATAACAGCACATCTGTATTAATAGCTCAAATTTTCAAAACATTAACTCCAGTGAAAAAAACATGGTACAATTTAAGATACAAGGATAAACAAACCTACATGTATGTAGACCTTTTATTTGAAACATGTTAATTTTCTGTATTAACTTACAGTATTCTATACCTTTTGTAAGCTATTCGCTTCTAAGGTACTTCTTGACTGACTTCCTGGGTAGAACCAGTACTAAGCAATGCAGATAAAGTGTCTTGCTCAGGGACACAACGCATATGGTTATGGCGGGGATCGAACCCACGACGTTTGGATCATGGGTCCAACGCTCTACCACTAGACCACAGCGCTCCACAAAATATTGATACTTGTGTAAGCCCATTAATGAACTATCCTGAATAAAAAAATTAGAACATACCTCCTTGATATTTGTCGTTATAGTGTGGATCTGCACTTAAATCTGGAATAGGAAGGCAATAGCATGTTTAAGTTTTTGGTCAGACATAATATATAACTGAATATATACACATAAATATACTTGACATTTATTAAACAAAAGTAATAACCTTAATGACCGCCGATTAGCATGGACTATTTACGGTCATTTTTATTTTACGTGCATCTAATTGTAAGACCCGAAGAACGACCTACTGTCAGAAAATAGTTGTGTGTTGTTTGAAGTATTCTACATGTATATAAAAATACACACGAAAAAGTAATTTATTATGGTTAAATGGAATATTATTTACCGTTACATAAGGAATCTACAGTTCAATATGAACAACTGTTATTATAAGAAATTTAAACAATCGTAATAAAATAAATATGGACAATATATATATATATATAAATACAAGAAATCTTTGGTTAAATATGGACAACATAATACAAGAAATATGAACTATATATAAAAAATCTTTGGGTAAATATGGACAACCAATACTTAATTATAATATATCATACATGAGATACCTCACGGCGTGAGATGAAATCTCACAGAATTCTAACCCTCCTCCCAGCCCAACGGAATTGTGTGAAAAACTACCGTAAAACTGCTAAAATCGATTTTTCGAAAATCGTCGGTCTATTTCCTTCGTTTGGTATATGTTTGCGTAAAAGCAAACTTGATGTTATTATCTCGCGAATCGCGAGACTGTCACGTGACATACCTGGATTTGACCTGGATCAATACCGGATCAATAGCCTGGGTGAAACTGTTATTTTGCAAACAGTTTATTGGCTTAATTGATCTTATCAAAGGATTAGCAGCACACTTATGAAGTCTTTAATGATGTCTGTAATTAAACAGGTTCGATGCGACTTGGAACAAATTGCCGGTGTCATTTATTTAGAAGTGGAAAATGAATGTTTGTTAAGGGTGACGCAGTAATTATCGGATAGCGAAAACGAAAGTGGACTTTGTCGGCGTGAATTTGGTTAAGTATGTATGATTTAATTAAAACAATAAATGAATTTTATAAGGATTTATTATTCAAAATGTCCAGTTGCGTGATTGATGTACGTTGCTTTTAGTACGATGTTTCCATGTTTGATTTCAGATTTTACTTTAAAAAAAAAAGGATTGATTGATGTTGGTTGCTTTTGTTCCAACCTCTGTTTTGCAACCTCTGTTCACAGCCTCCTCAGTGTGAAAATAAACAATACAGCCATATGCTATGAGTATAGACCAAGCAGTCAACTTGTGAGTGTGTGTGCAACTAAGTTCAGGACAGTTAGTGGAAGTTCACTGTGTTAAAGTTAGGGCTGTGAGTGTGTTCAAGAGATGACACTTATATTTATAGTGTTAGATGACCTTACATGTTTATTATTGGTTATTAAATAAAATATTGTTTAAAATTCTTGTTATCTCCCATGACAACAATGAAGAAACTTGTTTAAAAGTGTATTTTATGTTATTCGATTATGGAAATTGGGTAAAAAATACTGCTCGCGCGCTAAAAATAGCCCGCGAAAAAAAATCCCAGATTTTTGCATGAATCTCCCTTAAAAAAATCACTAAACTCCCAGATTGAGGTCCTGAAAGTATCACATGTATGAGATATATATATATATATATACCGGTATATAGTTTAATACTGGACGGTTAAACACCAAAACAACAATACAAACGATAACATCAGACCAGTCAGTTTACAATTTAGAAGAATATATTATTAGAAGAAGTATCAGAATAACATAAAATAAACCTAACCACACAGCAAGGCCAAACATCTCCCTCATGATATACAACTGTCAAATAATAACATTTCTATTAATTCTGTGCATTTATATTTTGTTAGTCGAACAAAACAATTTTGGAATACATTTGCACATTCATCATTCCAATTTTGATTTATTGATTTATAATACTGTAACCTCCCACCACCCACCCCACACACTGAACAATTTACAGAAAGGTGGAATATGAAGTATAATGGGGGCCTCAAAACATCCTCATGCCCCTTTAAGAAACAGAATTCTAACATGGTTATTACAACATATTACAACAACACTATGAGTCATTAAACAACCTATCACCGTCAGCCAGCTAAATGACATGAATTTATTTGTATGAATCTACAACAACCACCTATGATTCAGTACACTACATATAGCTTCCCTAAACATAGCTTCCAGCTAAACCATGGTGAATTTACATAAAACACATATGCATACATTACCAATAGATAGTGGTGTGTGTTAGTAATATAGTGATGGGTGGGGCAATGATGAAATAGACAACTTACTTGCATTACGCCTATTCATTTCATATTCATATTGTTTTTCTAATGTGTGAGACTCATATGAGGTGTCCCCCATGGGGTAACTATCTCCGGGGTGGACATACTGCGAAGGGTAACCATTTCTATTATCTAATTGAACGCCATCTGAAAATCAAATGCAAGGGAGATTACTCCAACTGTCTTGCTTTGAATGTTGCAGAGTTCCCTTTCTTTTTAAATTTAATCACTTATGTATAAAAAATATTTAAAACAGCTTTTGTTGGTTTAAATGACTTCGAAAATGTCAAGCTCTGAAGAACACACCATCTGCTGGTGTTTATTATGAAATTCTAGCCTACTTCAAACAGGCATCAAGAAATGAAATCTGAGGTAAATGTACATGTATGCATGACCTATTTACAAGCTGCTGCGAGTATATTAATACTATTTTCTATAATTTCAAAGCTTCCGAATTACAATGCCAAGTAACTAAGCAACTATTTGAATTGTATAACAAGTATTTAATTTCGCCTCAATCGATACTGAAGTAACACGAAAGACAATTTAAAATATTTTTAGTAAATGTTGAATTAACAATGACAAAGCAGGATTTGGGTTGAGCATCGTATAACAGCAAGCAGATATAACAGCATGCAGATATAACAGCAAGCAGATATAACAGCAAGCAGGTATAACAGCAAGCAGGTATAACAGCAAGCAGGTATAACAGCAAGCAGGTATAACAGCAAGCAGATATAACATCAAGCAGGTATAACAGCAAGCAGGTATAACAGCAAGCAGATATAACATCAAGCAGATATAACAGTAAGCAGATATAACAGCTATTAATAATGAAAGGAAGCCAATAAAAGATGGTCATTATTTACATAAAGCAGGGAAATAAGCAGGTTAAATAGATCAAAATCTCGACTAACGGTTTCATGCAGTCAATAAACAAATCTACATGCGGAGAAACATGCTGTGCAGTATTATTGAATTCTCTAAACCTTAAACTAGGACAATTTTTAATTGGGTGGAGTGTAAAACTCCAAAATTATTAACGTGTCAGCTGGTACTATCCCTGGTGAATGTATTTATATGTGATACTTTATGCCAGGAGATGAACTGACCCGTTTTTTTAACAGAGAACGTTATGTTAAGAAATATTTGTTAATAGGTTTAATGCAAGTATAATTATTTATTTTCATTGATGAAAAACATTTTGAAATGTGAAACGATGTTAGTATAATGTGGATAGAGGCCTGTTAGTGGTGAAGTTAGAGGGATGATTAATTAGATAAACAGAAAATATAAGAATAAAAACAAAGTTAACATGCTTATGAACTCATCGAGTTCCACAATACCAACATGCAAAATGAATGCAAGAAAGTAAAAGGGAGACATAGGCTTCCCATCAAGTCTTCATAAGCCAAGAATGCAGAACATGCAATATATTATATTATGTGCATGCTCTCTACATGTTTTATATATTGTTTCATATACGTAGTATCATAATTTACATGTATACAAGAGCAAAGGAAAGCATAAATGAAAAGAAGCAAGCAGGTGCCATTTCGGATCCAGAATCTGAGATTAGGTTGGGAAGTGGGGCAAGTCCAGCCTTTCGACATGCGAGGGCAACAACAAGCAATCCTGGGACCCCTAGCTGTCCTCCCATAAGATCCACCACTTGTGCCATGGTGGTCTTTCTCAACAATTCTTACACACATTTGGGATGATACTGACAAACGTGTGTAGCAAGACATAATTTGCATGTCCCCCCCCCACCCCACACTCTCCTCCACAACTGAATTGTTGTTTAATAACTCAACACATACAATAGTCATGAAAGGCTTTTTCAATCCGTTCCAGAGTGGGAAAGGATACATAGGAACCCGAGAACTTTGTCTTACTTTTACTATCAAATAGATTCCAATGCAATTGTTCTTTTAATTTGCAATGTGAAACAAGACAGATGCTTTAATTAACTGGGTTATAAATATGTAAAAATGTCCTTAGAAATTATTGAGCCCAACAAACAAGATAAAGCTGCAGACACCATACATTTGATTTTTTTTTTAATGACTGGACCATATACCCTAGAAATGGATTAAGCTGTGTGCAACCTTGGAAATACTGGGTGTACCACAATAGTCACTACAAATCAGGAATACAAGGTTTGTTGGAAAACTTAGTTGTGCTCACCTGTGTACAACTGTGAGTAACAACGCGGAGTTGAAGTGGTTTACACATTACCTAAAGCTGGGGCGGGTTTACACCTTCACCTAAAGCGGGATTGGGTTTACGATCACAGTGAGGTACAAACTTACATGAGATATTATTCAATGCTAGACCAGAGTTATGATCATTCGAGGAGGCATTGTTAGTTCGAGCTGATGCTTGATTAGTTCGAGTTAATGTTCCAGCGTTACTATGACTACCATGCGAGTATTCTACTGTCGTCATACCTTGGTTGTCGTACCCTCGTGGTTTTTGATTTGGTATCGTGCCATTGCCTTGTTGAACTGTTCTCGGGCTAAATGAAATAAACAAAAATTGATACAAATATTCTAACCCCTTCGCTGCCACAGTCGAAAACATCAATTTGTACGACCAGTGTTATCACAGATCAACCTGCACATGACGAGCAGGCTGATTAGGTTTTACCGTCTAGCTGCTCATCAGTCATTTAACCAAAACACCCCTTTGTATCATAAATAGAACAGTCCAAATTCAAAGAAAGGACAGTCCATTATACATTGTTAGCGGGGTAAAGGTTAAAATAGCTCTGGAAGGTTGAATACAAATTTTAGCAGACGACATTTTAAGTTATGCGGTGAAAGGGTTAACAAGTAATGTCGTCAGCAGTCAGGTGTTTTGAAGAACTGCAGGGTAGACAGTTTTACCTTTAGACTTCATTTAAGCATGGGTCTGATTCCTGATCAAGCTATAGCCCTATATCATACACCCCTTTAGTGATTGCATGTCCCAATAACTAATATGTGTATTTTGAACCAGATATTTGCCCTGCTCCCTGGAGGAGACAACTGTCGGATGGGAAACTTCATCTCTTCTCCCTCTAAGGTCTTATTATGACCTAATATGATGCGCTACAGGGGCGTTAAACCCCACTTCATCTGCACCGGATGTCAAAGGCCGTTCACCTGTTTTCCTGCTTATTATTGATCTTATACATTATACATCTTGGTACGCTGATATGGATCAGGTAATTATTTCTGATATTGATTTTATATTCTGAAACAGGTGTTATATAGTATTGGATGGGTCTTTTTTCATGATAAGGCAGTTTCTTATCATATGTTATTTCCTAAATCAAATTGCATTGTGAGTTATGATGAGACGTGACTGAGAGATAACTAGATATTTACCTGTGAGGGTCGTTTGTATAATCTGAAAAAGATAAACAACCATAAATAAATTTGTCATCAATTCAAGGTTAAATATACAGAAAATACTGCATTTCCAGTTGACGAGCCTTCTCAACACTCACTATAACATGATCAGCCATGAAGATATCCTCCAGTATGCGAAAATTGTAGGAAACTTAATCATACATGTATATGGTATTGACGGGTCAACTCAATGTAGGAAACTTAATAATATATGGTATTGACGGGTCAACTCATTGTAGGAAACTTAATCATATATCGATTGGTCATATATAGGAAACGTAATCATATATGGTATTGACGAGTCAACTCAATGTAGGAAACTTAATAATATATGGTATTGATGAGTCAACTTATTGTAGGAAACTAAATCACATATGGTATTGACGGGTCAACTCAATGTAGGAAACTTAATCATATAATATGGTATTGACGGGTCAACTCAATGTAGGAAACTTAATCATAATATTGCATGGTATTGATGCGACATTAAATTAATGAAGGCCCTAAATACTCACTTTTATTTTTCTGTCGTCGCCGATATATGATGCAGACAAGAACTATCAGTAGTATGATGAGGATGCCGGCGCACACGCAGCCAATAATGATCACCTGTGTCTCCGTCAGGTCTGGGGTGTTGGGTTGCTCTGAAATAGACGCAGACGTAAAATGGTGAATCAAAATAAGTGGAACAATTATACAGAAAATGATAAGGAAAACACTAAAATGGAATTTAATATAAAGCTAAAGAAAAAATACTCGCATTTCGACTAGACAGACCCTAAAGGTTAGCCCCAATACCCTAATTTTTTTAATGGCTGAAGTCAGCAACCATGGTACAAGTCTGGTCATCTCTCTTTACAGCCTACAGTTGCTGCCACGCGGATTACGACTAATCCCACTCATCGCGGCGATTTTATCTCACCGCGGACACACTGATTTTGTCCCCGCGATCCGCGGACAGCCCACTCATCGCGGGGATAATACATTTTTTCCACCGCGACACAATCACCGCGATTCGCCGTGATCTGTATTGATTCGCACACCGCTTTACCCGGTGTGAAATCGCAGGCCATCGCCGCGATTTATCTTTAGTATCAATGTACAATTGTGCAGTCAATTTAATGCATTATTATTCAATAACTATAAAAAACCCGAAGCAGAAGGCAATTTTATTTTTGTTTTCGGAAAATTCAAATGCCCGGATAATGTATACTGGGTCACGATAGTTATATGGCGGTTCCTATTACCGACTTCGCGGTGACTGAACATAAAATTCAAATAGTAATTCTTATACTGGAAATTAGAATTATATAATTTTTAATTACTCGTTATTTTAACATATTTTACTATTCTGCTGTTGGTTAATACATCGATGGGTTCTTTAGTCAGAAATAATCCGAAAAATTGTAAAGAATTCCGGGTCATAAACCCGTTATTAGTGCCGACTTGTTAATAGGTAAACACATCGCAAAGGATTGTGGGTAGCCAATTTATGTCCGGTGAAGAGAAATGCGACTTTTGGACAACAAAAACAAAAACTCACGTTATTAAATGCATTAAAAGTTTGAAATACGTATTGCTTCCAAAATTGTTCATTGTATTTATCATTTTTATTACATTTTTCATTGATCCGTGATCTAATTTCCCCCGCGTTCCCCCGCGAATCTATCACGGAGAATCGCGGTGATTTCTTTCTTTCGAGACTGGATTTTGCAATCGCGGCGATTTTTAGTCGCGGGGAATCCCCGCGATATTTCGGGTGACAATCCGCGGTACGATCGCGGGGATTTGTGACTTCGATTGAAAAACGGCCGCGGGGATGCTGCGAAAAAGTCGTAATCCGCGTGGCAGCAACTGTATATAAAAATATATTGTAAATTAAAAACAACTTCCCATCTACTGACCTCCCCCAAATTCTTTGAAAGTTGTAGGAAGTAAACTCTTTTTTAAATTGGCCTAAGAATTTGCTGAACAATCTATCCCCTACAGTGTACCTCTCATAACAAAGACATGCGCATCAGTGTCTTACAAGATGTCATAATATGGCAGAGAACTATATAACACTGTAGATATATAAATAAACATATCCATGTAAATGTCAGGCCATGCCCCTGCCCATCAATCAAGACACATAACATAGTCACAGCAGATATAAGCTGTTCCCATTATGAATCAACTGATTTTCCCTAGAGAAACTTGAATGTCCTTCAATTATATCGAGTGACATGAATATATTCTCTTTTTCTCTTTCAAATTCAACATCAGAGCCCTGTTTCATCTTATGTTAATTCTGATCATAAATGAATTTTTTAAATTGTCCCCTTTTTTCCACCTGAGCATTCAATGTAGACATTGTATGTGCACGTAGTGATTTTCAGTTATCTTCGTTATTCTATCAAGTTTTTAAATATATTATTGGTGCAATATAATATATAGTTGGTAATATGTAAACACAATTTGCTTTGAACAATAATTCTATTCTGTTACGTACATAAAAGGGACCAATGATACTTAGAATGGGGACGATTATACGAGCAGGGCAGGGTTCCTAGATTTGTATGTATATTGTATCTTTCCCTCGCCCTCTCTCTGAGGCTTGTATCTTTCACTCGCCCTCTCTCTGAGGCTTGTATCTTTCACTCGCCCTCTCTCTGAGGCTTGTATCTTTCGCTCGCCCTCTCTCTAAGGCTCGTATCTTTCGCTCGCCCTCTCTCTGAGGCTTGTATCTTTCGCTCGCACTCTGAGGCTTGTATCTTTTGCTCGCCCTCTCTGAGGCTTGTATCTTTCGCTCGCCCTCTCTCTGAGGCTTGTATCTTTCACTCGCCCTCTCTCTGAGGCTTCATCTTTCACTCGCCCTCTCTCTGAGGCTTCATCTTTCACTCGCCCTCTCTCTGAGGCTTTTATCTTTCACTCGCCCTCTCTCTGAGGCTTCTGCTTTCACTCGCCCTCTCTGAGGCGGCTCAAAATAAGCTACACAATGTATTGACGAGCCGTTAAACATTAATGCAACTGAATTATTATGAGGATGGAGTCGGTGTTCTGTTTTACCCATATTTTGGCTACATTATCAATTTCCGACAAATCATACACAAATATTGGAATACAACATCAGGAAATCTGACCACCCATTTATTTATCTTGTCTGCAACTGATCCATTATTTTCCCTTCTATCATGCAATCTTGTTTACATTACTTTCATGTTACCATGGTTACAACAAAATTGATATATCCATTACCACTATTTGATTATTAAATGCTTACAGAGTAGGCTTACACCTTAACTATCTCTGATATACATTGTATATATCTACATAAATAAACCCCACCCTTCCTTAGGAGAAGGGCTCTATAGGTATGAAACCACCAATTATTTTCCCCATTGACACCAATGTTAAAATGTCACATACATGTATTAATGATTTGGATAATGCAGCAGTGTAACTTTCATATAGAAAACTAATTTTCCACTTGAACAATCACCAGAAAAGGTGGGGTCACATGACATGTAAGAAAGTTTGTTTACTAAACAGGTCAAGGGTACAGCCGTTTTCATTGATAGTTGCTCACAAAGTGTAAACATAGTCAACATTTTGAAAATATTCATCAGTGATCCAGTGAAACCTATTAATACGCTTCCTATACATACAACAACAAAACTGAATAGAAATGGGCAGTTTTGCCCTACTTATAATGCCGATTTCCATCAAAAAAGGAGGGATAACTTTGTATTATAGGAACTACATTCGACTAGACCTCGGAGGTGTACATGCAATTGGTGTTGGTAAACCTACACGAATTAGATGGAATCGCGACTGCATAATTGTTCAAATGGAGAGCAGTTATCCTTTTTGTTCTTGGTATCAGGTTGTGATTTGGTATTGACATGCAAACAGAAACAGAAGCAGTAGTAGTAGCTAGTTAGATTTTCCAGGATCAAAAGCAAACCAGCTTAATTTACATCATTCTGTTATTACTATAATCCACTAACACCAAACAAAAAAGTTACATGTTAAAATATACATGTATTGTTCACAGGTTTAACTATAACTATCACTGAAGGAGATGAATACCTCCGCTTTTTTTTATTCCAAGTCCAACAAAGGGCCATAATTCTGTAATAAATTAGGCAACCAAGCAAGGGTGATGTAGAGGGACATAAGGTCATCAGTTGTTATGAGTATATGAAGTTTAGGACCGCCTCATTCAAAACTGCTGGAGAAATGCTAGTAATAAAGAAGTGTTATCCGATGGGACGGGACAAAAATTTGTTATGCAATGCGACGTTACAGACAAGGTGATTCCTATATAGTCCCCACTTCCCTTTGTGAAAGCGGGTGTATAATTAGGTTTCGGGTAGAACCTGTTGACTCTATAAATTTCAAGGTTGAACATGACAATAAGTTAACTATATGTAAATGTAAGAACAATAATAAGTTTGTGTTGAACCATTGGCCTGCTTTATACCAAAACTAGACAACTAAATGTGCGAATAGATACCAAATTCGAGCCTTTCACCAAAAACAACTACATATTTGAGTATTATGTAATTGCACATTTTTTGTCTAACATACTGTCCCAAACTGATGATTGTTTCATGTAAACGATACACTAATCAAATCTTCCTGCAGAAGGAGAAATTAACTGGGAGTGAGACCCATAATCACTTTTTTTTCCAAAGTTTCACAAAACTTAATTACATTTCTATAAGAGAATTTTTTTTTTAAAAAAAGACAGGTTACCATGGTAACAAATGAGTTTCCTGGTTAGCTGTCATGTCTATATCTTGTCAAAGAAGCAAAAACTTTCCCAGCATGCATGTGTTACATTGCACGCTCTGCTAACACAGCACCAATTACACCTAGAAAGCATTTTGGGAATCAATTATTTTGTAAGAAGTCTCTGGGGAGAATTCCTTTGTTCTCCAAGAAGGTTTTTCTCTTACAGTTTAAGATTTCCCACAATGCATTAGATGCTCTTGCTTCAGCAGCTTAGTGGATAAGATATTGAGCTTTAGAGCTACAGACCTCTGTCTGTGTGTGTTCATTTCCTAGTGGAGCCATATCTGATGGGTACACTTTATCCTTCATCTCATCTCCCTTTGAGGATTCTGTCCCCATATAACCTAATGAGATGTGTTGACCGGACATAAAACAAAATTTTATTATTTTGGCAAATAAGTGAAATATTGATAATCTCCCGCTTTGAAGTACATGTACGAAGCACGTCAGACGAAGTTTACCGTGATATCTATCGTCTACGTAATTATTACAAAACAAAAGAATGTACACAATATGTTTAACGTGGGATCAATATGTATACCGTCCAAATATAACCAATGAGTAACAAACGCTGTATTGTGTTCTACGCACAAACTGAATAAAAAATCTCCGCCTTTTATGTGTAAATTTTCACAAAGACGAGACATTGATGACAATATGATAATATCGTTTGAATTGTGATTTGCACCTTTATAAAGGGGGTTACACACTTGAACTACCACAAGCTAACGTGACAAGACAAGGTATACGCGATACCAGATCATTTATTACTACTACCGAGTTCTATATAACGATTTGATGACACAATAAAATAGAAAACAAGGTCAGTGTTAAACTGACTCATTTGTACAGCACTCTTTATCAAAGAAATTTGGCTAAAACAGTACATTTACATTCAAGAACAAAATGATGTTTATTTGAATGGTGTTTTACGTCATTTTTACCACATGTTAGGCAAATAATGATGGTAAAATTGTTTATGGTAGAGTCAGACCACCCGATTTTTCTATTTCGAGCCGCCCCAGGTAGAGTGGAAAAATATATAAGAATCCGGGACCCCTGCCCTACTCTATAATATAGAGCGTTGTTCGACATCGGGCTCGGAGATACCTGCAGCCATCCGTAAGAATCGGCACTTAATTTCACTAATACACTTTGTTTTTTATACAAAAATTAAAATTGGATGGCTAACAACGTCAACAATATTCAGATATTATCCAAGTCTACACTGTATAATTTTTCTACATGTAGTTGGGACCTTCAATTTGGTAAGTTGATCAATCGTGCATTTTTATAAATGACTAACGACTCGGTATGAATGTAAAATGAGACACTTTACTTGCTAAAAGCTCAATTATAACAATTTGAAAGCATTTACTCCATCAAATATGACATTTTATCTGTCATTATAATATTATATACACCCTATTATACAATTTTCTATTCAAATAGATAATATAACTGTTTGTACGAGGAAAAGCATAAACCATAAATTTGCTAATATTTTTATCAGATTTATGTTTAATATATTTAATTTATGTCTTCATTATTATAAATATATATGTACATGTAAGTGTTCTTCGAGACATCAATAGAGCCAATTTAAAAGTCAGTAAGTAGACCAAGCTGCCTTTCTCACATATTTCCGAATCCACGGTGCCCTTTTTATCTAATCTTGTCCCTTCATGGGCCATACCATAGAAACATAAAATCCACATTAAGATTGGAATGAACACACATCGGTTCACATTTTCATGGGGTCAAACATGGTGTACACTTCTGAAAATCATTCCTTTTTGGGGCAACCAAGGAATCCAAATATGGCTGCAGATATGAAAAGTGAAAGGTATTTATTTATGGTGATAAGCAGATAGTTTCAAAAGGTTCATCGAGGTCTATATTTTTAAAAGCATTCATATCATATGTTATAAACCTCTGTTCAAATTAGGACAAGAATAAAGATTGATTTTGGGTTTTAAAGAAAGTGAAAAACTTCAATTATTAATATATTAAATTGTACACATGCTCCAGGCATGGGAACTTAATTATTCATATATACACATCAGAGCAAATTTGAAGTTTTCTTACCTGAAGGGATTTTAATTGAATAATATGTTGATAACCAGTCAACAAGGTTGTATAAATGTCTGCACTGATAAGCAGCGGGCGCAGAGGCAGGAAACAGAACGTATTTTTAATTCACCGCACTGATCAAACTACAGATGCATTCAGTTGTATACATACATGTAGAGACAGTATGATAAGGAAATGGCTTTTAATAACTGAATAACATTTTTTTTATAACCAGTTTGTAAATGTCTGCACCAAGATGCAGATGGCAAAATGCAGACGATATTATTAATTCAACAGTCTTGATCAAAATGCACGCATCTACCTTCAGTTTTACACACATGAGAGAACAGCATTATATGGAAACTATATTTTCTCATTGGTTTATTTCATTGATTTTTAAATCACACCAAACTAACAAATCAATGTGTTTTTATCGTCAAGCCCCATGCGGTGAGCGATATTACAAGTGCATATTATTGATTGGTGCTCGATTGGCTCAGACGAGACATAATTAAAAGTAATTTCCGGTATCAAACCACAAATTACACCTTCCAGTAAAACCTAAAACACAACCCTACATTAGTAAGATTCTTGAGTGCTTTCTAAGAAAAGAAATGTAATATATGTTCCATTTATTTCCCGAGTTTAACGTCATTTCTCTATGAATGTGGCCGACATTTTTAAAATCAACAAAATGGCAAGAATGGTACCAAAACAAGGAATGTTACAGCTGATGGTCAAATAACAGATACATATGTACAAAGGAATTGTGCATGTTTGAAATCAAGGACAAAACTCGATGCATTAAACAATTCAGCCATCTTCAATGTGATGCAAGAATGGTCAAAAGAAAAATGAACCTTACATCTTTCAATTCGTGTTAAGAATGTAGCGACACAGCCAAACAAGCTCTGTTATTGAGAGTTCTGAAAATCTTGAAAAAAGGTGAACGAATTACCAAATCGGATGATAAACAAAAAAGATATGACCATTTAAGGGTTGTTCTAAAACGAATATGGGAGCCGCCATTTTTAGAACTATGACATCATAGTTCTATATTACCATATATGGAATATTGATTAATATCATTAAAAACGAAGAAAATCACTGCAAACGAATGATTTTTATTACTGGTCATATAAAGCATTATTGCCATTAAGTATTACATATTTTTCATACAGTTGCTGTCATTTTTTCCCTTTATATCAGTAAATTTTCATATTTATAAATATTCCATATATGGTCATTTAGAACCGTGATGTCATAGCTCTCAAAATGGCTGCTTCCATATCCGTTTCAACAGAAACTTCAAATGATCATATCTTCTTTGTTTGTCATCCGATTTTGATAATTCTTTCACCCGTATTCAAGTATTTCAGAACTCTTAGTAATAAAGATGGTTTGGCTGTGTCGCTACATACCCTTTAAACGAGAACTATCACTGAAGGTGATGAATACCCCACTTTTTTGATACAGCCGATGAGAATGGGCAAAATCTACAAATAAAAGTCATCAGTTGTTATGTGTACATGAAGTCCGGGAACAACTCATTCAAAACTGTTTGAGAAATGCAAGTAATAATAATGTGTAATGCGACATGAATGGACAAAAATGTGTTGGGGGACTCTACGTTATGGGACAAAAATGTGTTACGGGACGCAACATTACAGACAACGCGATTCCTACATTACATAGCACTCACTTCACTTTGTGAAAGCGAGGAGGTGGGGTTGGGTGGTTAAAAATTCAATGTCAGCTTTGATTTATGCATGTCTTGGCTATAATCAGTTTAAGATTTTCACATGTAATATCAGGTCTACAAGGTTCACATGGTGTTGTTACTAAAGCCCTTGTACAAACAAAACACCTATTATTACAGTTCTAAAACAAACACAGACACCTATAAAAGTTTATAATGTATCAGATCACCACGATAAACCTATAGGACTTGGTCAAGCATATCTAAAGACGCTCAATTGTCATTTGATGGATGTTCTCCTTGTCCCCTGGAGCTTTGTGTGTACAACTTTACATTATATTTGCATAAATGGTGGACAGATGTGTCAATGGTCCCCACTGACCAATGCCTAAGGGTGAAAGGTCAGCCTTTGTATTTCGTGCCTTCCATGATTTCATTATAACAAAATGTGAAAAAGCTTTGTGTTTGTCTGCAGAGAATCTGACAGGGACATTTTTTGGAATGTCAATGAGTTAAATTGCCAGAGTTCATCGAACAATGCCACAGATATTGCAGACAAAGTTTCCAGTGACTATGACTAACTGTCTCTCCCAGCATCTTTTTAAATTGGTGCACACATGCCAATAATAATCCCCACTTATAACATGCAGTATGTGAACAAACATGCTTTACATTAGAATTCAGAACCATGATGTAGTTAATGAACTGAATAACATTACATCAACACATTGTTTGGGTTAATTCGAGCTGCTCCAGTGTTACCCTGTATTAATTATTTTTTTACCTAAGTATGTTTAATTGTCAAACTTTTTTTTTTTTGTGAGACATGTGAATGTACATGAATGTACTGCATATTTTGTTGTTGGTCGAATTGAGGTGTCAGATTCACACAGAACAAATAGAGGTTGCCATGACAATTGAATCTGGGAACCTACCCTACTCTCACAACTGAACAGATTCCTATGGTTGTTTAACATGCTCAGAGGACAGACTCCTATACATGGGAATGCCCACTTTCAACAGACGATACAAATGCGAATTATGATAAACTACATATATTAATGCCTTTGCATCCAATTGTAACTCGCATTACTCGCAGGCTGATCAGGGTTTGCAATGTCCGGCTGCTGATCAGTCATTTCCCCCAAAACACCCCTTTGTCACATAAATTAAATGGTCTTAATTCAAAGAAAGAACAGTCCATTATATATATGCAGCAGGTTAAGGGTTAAAAATGTGTGTCAAATGATATATATATGCAAAGACAAGATGTCACTTTGAACAAGATCATAAAGCTAGAAGAACAGAATATTAATCATATTAGCATAATGAACTTCTTCCTAATGGCACTGTATGCCAGTCTGTTGATAATAAAGGTTAGTTCTTCATGATCATTAGTGAATATGTTTATCTCATTAAAGGGACACACGCAGTCTTTTTTAAAAGCTTAAAGGGACACTTGAGTTTTACATTTATTCAAATATTTGTTTGCTCATCGATCCTGGGTCATTTCGACTTAAAAACTCCTTGCATATAATTAAATAAAAATTAGAGATTTCAATTTTCTTCATTATTTCAGCTTTTTTTTAAAATATATTATTGGTGCAATATTATAAAAAGTTAGTAATATGTAAAAACAATTTGTTTTGAACTATTCTAACAATTAAATATTGATAATTGAACAAATGCAAGTGAATTTTTCAAATATCAAGATTGCCGTGTGTCCCTTTAAGGCATCCTATAACTTGCATTTTGTTAATATTTAATTATAAGAATAGTAAAAAGCACATTGTTTTTGCATATTATTAACTGCTGATAATATTGCACCAATATTATATTTAAGTCTATGGTAGTGTCAAAATGATACTAGATAAATAAATCGAGACGCCAATTTCAATTCTTGGTAAACCCTTCAAGATTGCCGTGTATCCCTTTAAGGCAAACACATAACACATTCACAGACAAGCATCATGAAAAGAATCACAATATAGCAGACAAAACACATCCAGAGATGTTATTTATTTCATCCCTGAGGGAAGTCAACACACAAGTAACCATAGATACCATTTAATGAAGGTATAAAATATATCTGCCAATATGACATATTAATTGCACAATGTCACATTATCTGCTAACATTTCCTCATCTCGCTGTTTACAAGTCACATCAAATCCTCATTAGAACTAGTGTATTGTAACGAATTGAACTGAATGGATTTTATAGTCGCACCAACAGCTAAGGTCATATGGCGACTTTCCAGCTTCTACTGGTGGAGGAAGACCCCAGGTGCCCCTCCGGGCAAATTTTGTGCACGGGCAGGCACCTGGGTAGAACCACCGACATTCCGCAAGCCAGCTGAATAGCTTCCTCACATAAAGATTCCTAGGCCCCTGAGGGATCGAACCTACAGTGGTGAGGGGCAAGTGATTGCAAGTCAGAGACTCTTACCACTCGGCCACGGACGCCCCGTATTGTAACGAAGAGCAGAAGAAATGAACACCAGGGGTAGACGTAAAGGTGCAATGTTCGAATACTTACAAATGAAAGTAGGCTGAATTAGTTGGGTTCGATCCCTCTTCACCAGCCTTTCAGATACCATTCAAAGGTTGAACAGTTACACCATATTATTGTTACTGTATATAACTTAACAACAAGATACAATAGATCCGCAATGAGCGCTTGAATTAGAAATCGAGGTCCCGGTCCAATATTATGACGTCGGTGTAAAAAAGTGATGTAAAACACGAACTAAGCCGCGCAATTAACTGATTATCAAGGGCAGATTGACAGTCAGACAGGGAGCCAGTATAAGAGATATAGAGAACATCATGTTAGTGCCTGATCGTAACGTTTATCAGGTGAGGCTGAGGCTGTGCCGAGTGCTTCATTTTTTTCATGCCGAAGCTGATAAATTGGATATGATCAGGCACTAACATGATATTCTATTTATCATGTTGATTGTTTAAACTCATTTAATTTACCTTTTTTTCGGTTCAAAAATACCCAAACGTCATCAAATATACCCGTGACGTCATCAAAAGAGATCCTGACGTCATCAAAAGAGATGCACCTGACGGGAAAGGAAAGCAACTGCTGAGATATGATTTTATCTCAGGCACGCAGAATTATACAGATCAACATGATAAAACCTGAATACAAAAAAGCTACTCTCGTGGCTCAGACCCATCTCATTCATCAAAATGCTAAGCTCACTATAAACGGAGAAATCTAAGATCCCCAAAAGAATACAAAATAAGTTGGGTCTATTTTAAGTCAGATCATATCTCTATATTATTGGGATGGACTACATTTGTTTTTGTTCTCATTTGGATACCTTTGACTTTGTGTAACATTTAGGGCTTACAAAGCTTGTATTGTGTACATCGGTGACCTCTGACATGAGATGTGAAACTGAATCTTAAGATCAGATATACATTACACATTTAAATGGAATAACAACAATCTGTTACTAAACAACATTCCAATGTATGACCATATGTACCACTAACACTAGTTAGTCATGTGACCATGTCATTTTAATGGCTACAAAAGCATTAAATGCCCAAGTTTAGCAATAGTAATGATTTTATATCAAACGTGTCACTGACTAGTTTCAGTGAAAATAAAGACTGTATTTGTGAGATATGTACACATATAGTGTTCAACAGAGAACTGAGCAACCCAGGTTCAATCCGTGACAGGAAGCCATTTCCTCGAGCGTGACTCTTCTACCATCCCAGGCACCCAGCTTAAAAGCTGCCATCCGTTGACAAATACCAAATCGAATTCAGACTGCTTCATATCAATAATTAAAGTTTACACAGATTTCTCGAAATGGAATAGCAGCCATTTTGATATCTGTGGTGCCAACAACATAATGGTAGTCTGTGACTAATCTATAAATACGCTTCCTGACAAATAATTGTCCTCTGCTGGCATAATGGTTGGACACAGGAGGTTAATAATGGCACAGAACTATTAACAACAAAGGCGATGATCACAGATAACAGGGAATCAATGGCGACTTCTACTGTTTCTGTTAATAATTTATATATGTTTGCAAATATCCGAGATTTAAAAGGACAGATTTGATAAAATTAAATCAGAACTGTTTGAAAGTTATACATAGATTGATTGGTCCTGCAGGACAACGAGATGAAAGCCTCTTAATTGATATTTACCAAACCCACGCCAGTGAAACTATGTACTGTTACTTTAGTGGTTTGCATTATTTTAACAGGTTGTGTGGCACTGTATGTGCCCTATGATGGCATCTTCCTAAACCCTGAAAGGAGAATAATGTACGTCTCCAATCTTTTATTGTTACACCTTAATTGTATGGGTTATTCTCTTGTTGCTCTGGCTTCTGCCAAGTCACTGAGTACTTGCGTAGTGGCTTTTTATGCTTCTGCCATTTATATTCATATATACATGATCATCTCTGATGCTTATACTGCCTGTTTATGCTGCCAAGTACAGCCTGGTGGGGATTTCTTTATGTACACTGTCCAATTTTATTGGGATGACAATAGGGTAAAATTGAGGTTTATTTATTACACCCAAGAACCTGGTTTAAAACCCCAGCGGCCTTTTTGCCACGGAGCGTTCTAAGGCGGCAGCCCTTTGTGTTTGTGATGTCACATAACGCGCCTCTTATTTTAAATCCGTGTAATTCTTGTTTTGAAGGTGTATAAGATGGTCAGATCCCTTGTATGGAAACCTTTAGCCGAACAACGCATGAGGGAGTATGACAGGACAGATTCGCCCCACTCCGTAGGACAAGTTAACATTTTGATTGAAGATGAAGCTAATATATGTTTAGATGTATAGACCAGAAACTTATTCAAGACATATTTTTGACTCTATCACATCCAAACTGCCACTTTTCCTGGTCCTACCACCTCAGTTTTCCTTTCAGAAACTGTAATTACCTATGATAATGATAAAGATAGTCATTAATTACTGCAAGATAATGATACATCTTGCTCTACTGGATCATCATGTCTGATATATAATTTGACAGCTGCTCTCCATGACAGGGAGATAAGAATACATGTGTCTGTACCACATTTGATAAAAATGTTACATTCATTAAAGGCCAACTCTCTAAATATAAAGAATATACCCTTTATGTCATAATGCCTTACTCCATCTGTCAAGTATTCTGCCTTATATTAAAGCCTTGCCAGGTGACCTAGGAAAGAAATGATTATACTTCTTCTTCTTCCAAAGTCAGGGTAGAAATCCTTGACGGAATATGTCCCTGTGTAAAAATCCTTTGTTAAAACTGGTAAAACCGATAAAACATCTATAATACTATGGCTGATTCATTAATGATTGAAATGTGACTTAATGAAAAGTTTAAATGAATACTCTTTACATAAAATGACATATTAAGAACTTGAGATTTTTTTCAAAATATTATTATTTATAAATAAGCTTACACATTCATTGTTATAACTGTTGACTTGAAACTTCATTTGCCAAGATGTTGGTTAGTTACATGTATCTCACAGCCCTAATAACAAATATTCCGTCGAGGATGTCTACCCTTACTTTGGAAGAAGAAGAAGTAAATCATTTCTTTCCTAGGTCACCTGACAAGGCAGAATACTTGACAAAAACTATCTGGAATAAATATTTGCGGTTATTCCAGATAGTTTTTGTTTTAGTATTAAAATTGTACCAGATATAGAAAACAAACACCCTTATAAATCACTCTTTTTCACAATTATCAAACATAAATGCTATAAAATACCTACCAGCCATGTTTTCTGTTTACACAAATCTGTGTTCACTACAAATTCCTGTCTTTTCACCTTCCTTTCACAGGAACTCGCTGGACAAAGGGGTCAGTTAAGAAGCCCCATTAACACTCCCTTGTTATCCCTATGTTCTCAATTATATATCTGTTCACAACTATTTTACTGTTCACAAATTTCCCAGTTCCCCAGTTTTACTCATTCCTCAGTTTTACACAAATATGGTAGGTATTTTTGGTAAAATATAAAACTTTAAATTTTGAAACAAAACCCTAAATCAGTGACTGAGTGAGTGTATAAAATACAAAATGTTCACACCAAACAATGGATCACAAACGTCATTTGAGGCAGCCACAAAGTATAGGCTAACAAATGACACAGTAGTTCCAACTACACTGCAACTTGTACACAACTATAACACCAGATAACTGTTCAAAATGAGACACGGATTATCTAATTTCCAATTAACTATGCTAATTAACTAAACACTGAATAATTCCAATCAATAGAGAAACAAAGATCACTGACAAATTCAAGGTTTCTTGTCAAAATCCATCGAAAATTAAGTCCAATTTGTGTATGTATTCATTTACATGGCCCTGATTTTTTTTAGACTGGTTTACAAGCTATGTTTACTCAGGTAGAACTGAAATGATTGTGTTTACTGAGTGAAAGCAGGGAACTAGCCTGAAGTCATGGTATTTAGGAGGCTCCTTAGGGGGACCTGCAATTATAATCTTGATAAAACTATTGTGAATGTATTGTTGTTCTCAGCTATTCAACAATTTTGATGTTTTATTTGAATTCTAGACAAGGTGATAACTATGTTATTGATAAAATATGAAGTGTAATATATTTAACACTGGTTTAGCTGTTACAGACACATTTAAATGACCGCCATTTTTTTTATAGAATATTTTAGCACATATTAAAGGTGTGCAATCGGTCAAAAACAAAATTGCTGTTTAATTAACAATTATTGTTGACAGAAGCCGTAAATAATTTACTACAAAAGCACCGATTGACATTTGAAAGCTAAACAGTTATGTATGGCAGAATAGCATGTGTAAGAGTTATAAAAGGCGATGAAAACAAACTAGGATATACAATTTTTTTTATATTTCTGATATAACAAACTAACACTATGTAAATAAAATGTATCTACAAGTTGTCTATCTTTTAAATTCATTCAATAAGACACCCACCCCATTACAAAAACAACAACACCACCAACTTGTTTATTTGTTTGAATGGTGTTTTACGTCATTATTTAGCACATTTTAGGCCATAAATAACTCGTTTGTGGTAGAGGCACTGACCACCCCATTTTTCCTGGGTAGAACCTGACTATTGTATACCTCTTGCCATCTGTAAGAATCAACACTTTTTCAACTTTAATATGCATTTCATGGTCTATATTCCCTCTTCACCAACCTCATCTCATAGCTAAGCAAAAAATAATCAAAACCATTCCTAATTCATGCAAAACATTCAGAAGGAGACCGAATGACACTACATAGCTGGATTCCATGTTTTCATGGTACATGATACACCACTCAAAGTCTGGGAACACAAGAGAGCATGATATTTATGATCTTTGCTGAGTGCCTGAGTGCTGTACTGCCCTATATCAAATAGCGAAAAGACATTGTTACGACATCAATGAAGCAATTCTCAGATCACCAGAGGCCTTGGAAACAAATAATTTCCAGATGGCAGCAAAAAAAACAACAGAAATTAGGGAAATGTGGTGTATATAAATATTCAGAAACCAGATTCTCGGTTCTTAAATTTTAACACTTTCAAAGCAATTCTTGAAGTAGTTTTAGCGAAATTATGTAACAACCAACTAAGAAACAAACATATGTAGAAAGAATAATGGCCTATGGCCCATTACTTTTTAAAGAAACTAACCTGCTAAATAACAGCAAATTTACGCCACAAAAATGTTTATCAAAACTCTATCCAGATGTTCAGGTCATATAATAATGTATATGTGCCAATTAAAAGTATAGTTTTTCATGAGTTCTTAAAATACATGTCCGTAAAATGAATTATGAGTTGGTAACTCTTTAATGATTCGACACTACTGTTGTGAGGTTTGGCCTGGCTGCAGGTTAAGAACATTTATACTGTGTCTACAGAGCTTGGATTCTCAAAATATATGTTATATACATACCTCGTCGTTAGAAGGCTTAGAAACGGGGTACATATGTTGAAAAATTGATCGGTTGTTGGCGGGATAGCTACTTAACATTTTGTTGAAACCTGCACATAATCTCGAAAGAGGGTGAGAAGTATCCATAGATACATTGAACTAGAGTATTATTGAACATCTGGCTGACACAAACATAGTCAAACAATTTCATCTCTTTGAAGAATTTATTTAGAAAAAGCTTTCACTTTATATTTGTAGTCTGCTGTAAGTAAAGATTAACCCTTTGTATTTTGGAGATTACTACAGATTTTCTGGTGCTTAGAACTGACTAAACATCTCTAATATGTGTGATAATGTTCATTAAAAAGCTGTAAGGCTTCCAATTTTGGGAGATACCTACTTGATAACAGCAACTTAACCTCTTCTACAAACATTCCCTAACAGGTTCTGGTTTTGAGTTGTTACACATGTTTTCACAGTGGTAGAAAGCCAGGTGTGTTTCAGATGAAGACTGACGCTTTTCAGTAGTGCTTCCAAAACAAATAATTTGTAAGGAAATGTTTCTGTAAACAGGGATATAAGATGGCTGATTGTGCCAGTTCGGTTCTTTTCATTCTTTCGAGGTCTAAGAACAAAAACGCGAAAATGTCAAATCATACAGTTGCAAGGTTTTGGAGTCGAAAACAAAGGAAGTCGGAACATTTACTCAAAACCTTGAAACTACATGTATCTTCATACGACATTCTTTGAACCCAAAAGCCACACAACCTTTTGCGTTTTCATTCTTTTGCAAATGAATAAAAATCTATTTTGCATGTTTTACAGGTCAACAATCCATTCAAGTACACGTTTTACTGATTTATGATCTACATAAAAGATGCAGAAGAAACACTCCACAGAAAGTCATAAAATGACTCTCAGCTACAGGTTTTATGAAGATTAATTACTGAACGCAAATCAAGATGAGAAGCAACATCATCAATATTTCATGAATGTATTTTATTCCTTAATTAAGGAATAGATAAACCAATCAATCTGATAAGTGGTTGTCTTACAGAGAGGATCTGATGAAGATTTTACAAATGCCAATGATCAAAGTACTGGAAGTACAGACATTTCATACAATGGTAAAATTTTCGTTGCATTTTGAAAAAGGCTGAGAAATAAGAAAATATATTAATCTCAATATCACTACCAAAAACAGAAGCCAATATAACCAAGGTTATCTTTTACAGAAAAATATTTTATGTTTTGTTTGAACGTTTATGTAATTTTAAGCACATGTTAGGCCATATATGATGTTCGATTATTCTGTGGTAGAGGCAGACCATCCCATTTTTCCTGGGTAAAACCGGTACTGTAGGAAAACGTGGAGCGTCTATATCAGATCGTTTAAAGGTTCTTGTCTGAGAAAAGCTTCCAAAAAATGTCCTGATGCTACACCACAATATTATAGCCTAACATGTGCTGAAAATGATGTTGAAACCATTCAAACAAGCAATATTATAAGTGCATTCATAGCCAGACAAGATATGGAAATTGCATCCTGGGACATAATCAATTTCCCTCCGATCCCCGAATTGAATTTCTCGAGACAAGACACCGAGATTGCTCTGATGCTCGAGGATATGCACATATGGATTATTTTCGTTGTGGGCCAAGCTTGAATGAGTGAATAAATATGCAAATTTGGCGACATTTTAAACATTCTTTCATTTCCGCGGTAGCATCATTAATGAAACAATATTAATTCATGCTCACATGTTCATATTGTCACATGTCACTGGTTTGTATTTCTGACGTTTGAAGAATGTGAATTATTCAATTTCAACAAATCGTGATGGTGGGACTTGTAACCAAACTGAATATATGTCATTCCAATGAGCTAAATTTGCATATAATCACTATGTGTTTTTTTTAACCTTCTTTTTTTTTTTTTTTTTTACTAAATTGGGTCAATTAAATAATTAAATGTTTTTTTGACAATCCATTTCCTTAATTGCAAGTTTCAGATATAATTCTTGGTCATTCAGTTAAACTAATGTATAAGACTCCATAACAATTCTTGAGTCTGCCAGAAATGCTGACCCTGAGGTTGAGATTTCTCTGCCAGAAATGCTGACCCTGAGGTTGAGATTTCTCTGCCAGAAATGCTGACCCTGAGGTTGAGATTTCTCTGCCAGAAATGCTGACTCTGAGGTTGAGATTTCTCTGCCAGAAATGCTGACCCTGAGGTTGAGATTTCTCTGCCAGAAATGCTGACTCTGAGGTTGAGATTTCTCTGCCAGAAATGCTGACCCTGAGGTTGAGATTTCTCTGCCAGAAATGCTGACTCTGAGGTTGAGATTTCTCTGCCAGAAATGCTGACCCTGAGGCTGAGATTTCTTATAAACTCATGATTGATTATTTTTCTCCCATTTTTTTGTGGTTACCCTAAATTACTGAATTAGAAATATAAATAAGGGTCACTTTTCTTTAGCTATTTTATTATAATTTTTCATGATACAAAGCACACAAAAAAAAGGCCAAGAGAAAAATCATATCTTACAATGCAGGGGGAAAACCTCACATGCTATGGCTGTAAATGAGATAAAGGATTTACTAATTGGATAGTGTTGAACCCAATAAAACCAGACTTCACTTTATACCTGACAGGAATTACGATCACCACCCACCCCTAACAAACACCACCCTGCCCTAACAAACACTACCCACCCCTAGCAAACACCACCAACCCTTGCAAATATTAACCTTCTTTTGAAAATTTCCTTCTTGATTTTGTCAGAGAAACTTGTAAAACACTAAATACCCCTTAATAACCCCTTTAAAAAAATCTCATATTACAAACACAATATGTAGGGGATCTTGTAAAACACATGTTTCAACATTTCTCCCTTCTTTGTTTCAGCCTGCCCCTGTAATTACATCCCAGGGAGAAGCACGTTTAGTGAGGGAAGTAATTCATACAGATTTAAATTGCGAAAGGAAACAATCTAGCCACAAAGTACTTGAATGTGTAGTGCGAGATATAAATAACCCTGTATAGATCGACAAATGACTCTAAATGACAGTTCAAGTTTTATTTTGAAAGTCATTCGAAAAGCACATCGAATAGAACACCTTGCAAATTCATTTGAATCGATAAGAAAAAGTTAATATACCTTATCCATGCATTTCTGTTTACTTGTTATATAAAATATTACGATAGGTAAAAATCGTTAACGTATATTAAAATCCATAGATTTGACCCAAATTTTACATCAGCTGATTATAGGGTCTGAACAAACTGTATTTAATGACTTTTTGACACACAAAGTCATGCTTATCAAAAAGCAATAAAGCTGGAAAAAAAGTGTAAAATTGGCAATAAATGCAATTCGACAAATTATTTAGGAATACTTACTGTGTACCCACACAGAAATGAGTCATACTTTAACTTGGGTACATGTATATGTTAATTTGAATTCGCACCTGCTCTGACGTACCTTCCTACAAGAAATTAAATGTAGCTTTACGTCCCAACAACCCGCAGTACTAGGTCATATTTGGACAGTAACCTCAGAAGGAGCTGATATCATTACGTGGTCCGAGTATTAACTTTCATACCCCATCTAACCCCTTCTCCAAGAAGCGAAAAACGGGGTTGGCTGGAGTATGAAATAAAATCTTAATTTCGGCTTAAAAAGTTTTCATATTGTAAAATTAAAACATTAATAGGTAATTTTAAAAGTTTCTTTCAGGATTTTTTTTTTTAAACATGTTTTATTGTGAAAATATTCGTTATAAAATCCTGCTAATATAAGCGTTCCCATTGCTTAATGGAATTAAGGCGGGACCACGTAATGATGACCGATAAAAGTTCCCATCAGACATGTCATCCCCAGGGCTCGACCCGTGCGGGCAGAGGTCTGCAGCTCTAAAGTGCAAGGCCGTATCCATTGGGCTGCCAATGAAAATATGCCTGTAAAGTAAGCCTGTATATTGGAGGAAATACGTTAAAAAACGCTTCTACAGATATATACCACAAGACATGGAAAAATGCTGTTTAGTCTAATTGGGCATATCAGGTAAGATCAGATAAGATTAGAATTAGTGACCAAAATAGATGTTAATAGATGTTCTTAAGCCCAGGATGTATAGCTAAAAGTTCAATGAGTCATCCAGTATACTTATGCAAACTCAACAAAACATTCTCAATATATTTAACCCCAGACTGGCTAAGTCCTTATGTTTGTTAATGTTTATACTAGAGACAACTCAATAAAATAGTCTGTATTAAGTCCCCTTTGAATTACTGGCTTCAAACATAAGTGGTTCAGAGCTATTCAGAAATGATTGGGATTTTAAGATTTTATTTTGATTCTAATTGCAAAATTATTAAAAACAAAATAACCACTGGGACGACCACAGTCTAATTTAACCCCTGACTCTGATCTTACCGATCAACTAACTGCTTACATATTTCTGATCTGGGCCAAAATGTAGGCCAAGAATGCTTTCCATTCAACAGTACACTGGGCTTACATACATGCCCATTCACTGTGTCTGGTAATAGCCCATTAGACAAGTGTTGACAAATATACTCTCACCCTATATCTGATATAATCATATACTATAATGGACTGGTTGCAATCTCTTTCATGGGGAATATTCCTGTAATTGGAGCAGGCATGGAACAAATCCATTTGGTATATAAAGGGCAACAACTGAGACGTATATAAAGGGCATTAACTACGTTAGAAGCATATAAAGGAGAACTACTCAGAAGAATATAAAAACAACAACTCAGAAGAATATAAACATGGTAAAAGGTAACAACTCAGAGGAATATAAAGGGCACTAACTCAGTTAGAGAAAATATAAAGGGGGATAACTCAGAAGAATATAAAGAGCAATAACTCAGTTAGAAAAATATAAAGGGTGACAACTCAGAAGAATATGAAGGGCAATAACTCAGTTAGAGAAAATATAAAGGGGGATAACTCAGAAGAATATGAAGGGCAATAACTCACAAGAATATAAAGGGAAATTACTCTGAAGCTAATGAATCATTTTCTTTTCTATGCAATGCAGTCACCTCTTGAGTTATCTAATTGCAAAAGGGAAATGACTCAAAATCCCTGAATTAAAATTCAGAATTTAACGCAAGCAATATGTTTCAGCCTTTACAACTACACTCTAGGATACCTCATGATACCTAATGGAATTCAACTAAGCCGACTCTTAATACATGTTTAAGGTCTGACTTTTTCTATACACTGTTTTGCAGTCTGCTTATAAAGTATTAGTTATTAAAGCTGCTTTTTTAATCAATATGCTACAAATCACTCAGAGAGCCAGTCATCAATGGCGAACAAGATCCTATTAATGAGAATTTATAAGCTCTTCTGCTCATTTATTTAATGAGAGCGCATCGATTTCTGCCTTTAATAATTAACTGATCTTCTCATATGATAACACTAACAGCGTAGATCAAAACATTTTTCCTAAGCGTTATTTTGTTTTTAAAGGGATACTTGGCAATTTTAAATTATTTACTGAGCATTAAAATTAGCACCCATATTTACTAAATCCTTTATGATTTTGGCTGAACATGCTTGAATATAATTAAATAAAGGTAACAAAACTATTTTTTTCTAAAATATTTTGGTTAATCTACCGTTAGTTTAAATTGTTGGTGCAATATAATTAACAATATGCAACAACAATTAAGTGCTTTGAACGATTCAAATAATTATTAATATTGATTTCCAAAATCACAAATTTCCAAAATCACAAATTTTAATTTAAAAAAAAGATCAAGACTGCCATATACCCTTTATATTATAAGGGAAGGGGTATATTGTAAGGGTCAATGAAGAGAGTGACAAAGTGCAATAAATTAGCTGTACTCTAAAGATTCAGGAACTGTGTGAAAACTTTTGTCAACCTTGGTACTATTCAGTTTTGAAGTTATTTTTTATAAAAATAATTTAAATTAAACCCTCTCTGAGCCTCTAGGTCTTACATATTGATTTTTCAGTGGAAATTAATTACCAGTAGAAATCACAAGTAATCTTAAGTCAACAGAATTTTGTTTCGTTATGTAATATATTTACCTTGAGATGGCTATCTGACAGTTCAAACAAGTCTTCTGCATTGTGGTACGGGTAAATGGCGACTAATAACTAGCCAACCAGATCAAATTCGGTACCATAAAGGGAGGTAATCCAATCTTTGAACAATGGGTTTAACATATTACAGGTATAATATTACAACAAATGAGTTTAATCATTTGATCATTAATAAAAAAGAAATGAAATGAAAAGCTATTTTTCGTCCCGTTAACACATCTTATTGGGACAGCAGCCTCAGAGGGAGATGAGATTAAGTATTATTGTTTGGGGTGCTTGTTTCAGCCAAAATTATTTTTTTTAATTTTCAGACAAAATACAATACGTACCTAAATAAGTTGTACATCAGTGAAACAGACATTTTTAGTGGTAAATAAAAATACCTTACTTTTCAAAATCGGTTGAGAAATAAACATTTCATGCGCGAAAGCTGTTTTTGATGGGACATTTTCAATGTAAAATTCTGCTGCGTGAAAAAATCGAAAAATACGTATTTTTTGAATTTTTACCCGAAAATGGTTTTAAATTGTTGGATATTCGTAAATTAAGACAACCTGAACGTTTTATTGTATAGAAGGCTAACTGAAGTTATATGAAATTTCTTAAATTTTTGCTGTACCACCAACAAAGAATTTACATGGGAAAGCACGTCAAAAACTCGTTTTAGCTGTAAAATATTTATTTCTCAACCGATTTTCAAAACTAAGGTATTTTTATTTACCACTAAAAATGCCAGTTCTAATGATATATAACTGATGTATGTATTATTTAAATTGCTCAAGCTTTTGCATAAAAACCTTTGGCTGAAAAAAGCGCCCAGAACAGTAAGTCTTCCATCAGACATGCGTCTGCCTGGGAGCAAACCCGTCGAAAAGAGCTTTTCTAGCTCTCAAGCCAAGGTTTTTTCCACTGAGCTACCGAGGCAGCTTCCTTTATGATGTTTAGCACATTTTAGGCTATGTGTGACAGTCAATTATGAGTGGCTGGTATATATACTTATTCCTGGGTATGACCAGTACTGTATATCTCCCGCCATCCATAAGAATCTCCACTTTTCCACTTACAAGTCGAGCTCCCAGTGGGATTCAAATCCGCAGTGGAGAAAGGCGAGGTTTCAAACGCAGCATCTTTACCCTCTCGACTACGGATGCGCTTTCTTCTTTAATGAAGAGAAACAGTTGGTGTTTTGGTCATGAAATATGCATCACATATGGCCAGGAGCCTGCTCAAGTCAACAACCAACAATGTAAAACGATGCAATATGCACCATAGAGGGAGTATCAATTAAAATAAAAACAGTTTCAACAATCCACACTCAAATTTTCCGTGCCATTATTGTATTCTTCGTTTGACACAATAGGTGGAGAGACCTAAAATCTTCAAACTACACAAACACACGCACGCATACAGAATTTCAACTTTTTTTTGACAAAAACCAACAAACCTGTGGCCTGCCTCTCAGTTGTAGACGTATTCAGTTCCATGTTGGATCCCATTTCTGACTGTTTGTAACTAACAGTAGTCATACTTCAGCCTACTTGCGATTATATCTACATTTAATCCGATCCTTACAGTATGTTTTGTATTACTTCATTTATTCACATTAAAAATTGATTAGAAATTGCAATCAAACCCTTTAATTAGTTTCAAACGGAGAAACGGAGTAGCTTTTCATTTGCTCTAAATGACGTTAAACACGACCGCTTCGAATCAATGCCTAGTTTCCACGGACAAAGAAAGTAAATCGTAGATAATGTTCGGTTTTCAAACACCAATTATATATATATATATTCCCTAGTTTTGTGTGTGGAACACTCCCTTCCGATGTCTACCTCAAGTGTCACTAGTATAACCAGTAATTAAATTCCGTATAAAGTAAATGTCATAAATATATACAATTATAATGTTTTACAAATCATTAAGAATGTACGCCAAATTACATCTTCTCAAAAACTGGAAATGATTTTTCCCTTTATATCGGTTCAATATTAGTCCAGGTCGAGCTAATTTGTTTCAATATTTACAGCATTTTTCCACGGACACTTTGTTCCTACTTTACACAAAGGTTCGAAACTCTTCACAAATCTGCTGGTCATGATAGTTTCTATTGTACTTTTAACACTTCTCTGATTTCCATCAAGAATATTTTATCAAGCCCTTAATACGCAGAGTCAACATTGTAGTGGCGAATATTAGCAATATAACAAGAACTAAAGGTCCTGTGGTCCCATCTTTGGTGTAACTCAACAAAGGGGCTGCCACTGAACAAAGGGCCAGGAGTTTCTTTTATGGTACAACTCAACAAAGGAGGTTATATCGGACAATGAAGAAGTCAAGGAGGGTCGCGGGGACAAACTTTGTAACAATCGTACCTGATTCTATTACCGATAAGTCAACAGGATGTAGAACTGTTAACTTAGGAGTCGACGATATCAATCTGGTTCACACCTAATATTATCAATGGCTCATCAGACTTAAAACGGGTTTTATTTATTTTTTCTCAAATGATTATAGCCCCTGATACTGCATATAAAAAAAACAGGACCTTTAATTAAAAGGGACACACTGTAATCTTGATTTGCTTAAACTCATTTTTGCACGTTTGCTGTCATTATTACTACTATAACAATAGCAGTCAAAGAAATTAGGATTTTTGTTCACTAGCCCAAATTATTATATAATCATTTAGACTTACAATTTCCACAAGCCCGACTATATAGAGTTTTAGATTTTTACTAGCCCAAATTAAAATTTACTAGTTTTTCACCTTCGAGCTAGTGCTAATTTCGACAACTGCAATAGATCTAACCAAATTGTGTTGACATATTACTAACTGTTGATTATACTGTACCAATAATATTCTGAACATTTGGTAGACTAACTAAGAAACATTGAAATCTCAAAATATTATTTATTATTTATTTAATTATATGCAAGCTGGCTTAAAGTCAAAATAATACTGGATTTATTAATCAAGATGTTGATTTTAAAACTCCGTACAACCTTCAAAATTGCTGGGTGTCCCTTTAATATTTAAGATTAAATATATTCTAAGAGTTTAAACCATTCTTTTGCTTTTATACCGATTACAAACATGCCCTCATGAATCTACAAAAAAAGCAATTTGCCATTTGAACAATTCAAAACAATATTTGTCAACTTTGCAAATATCTTACGATATTTAGGGGGCATTTTCATTGTACTTCAGTAACATTTCCTTCCTAAAACCCACAAGTAGTATGGCTGGCTAACAAAAAGGTCAATATTTACAGCGACTATTTGTTCAATTAGATCATTGTTGACCCATCTCATACAAACCATCTTTCTGTTAACACTACCAACTAATCCGCTGGAACAGTAAAACCAAAGTTAACAAACCCATAATTAGCCCCACTACAAAGCTACCCAAAACTAGGTAAACATCTCTCAAACTGCCATTTATAACTAGCCGTCGTGACACACCAGGACACTAACAAAGACCTTTCTTTAGAAAAACAAAATTATATGGTCCGCTTCAATCTCTCTACCTCCCTATTCAATCTCCACAAACACACATACTATGCATAAACCCTGTCCTGGTTAACATTATTTTGGGCCAGAGGCGATCATGCTGGTATTCAAAATTTTAGTGAAGTTGCAAGGAAAGATTAGAAAGAAACTGTAAAAACACCGAAAACCAAATTGATTTGGAACAAATATCATATAGAAAATGTGTCCACAGGGTACAGAGGCTCCACTTTAGCATTGAATGATATTTAGCAACAAAAAATTGAATGAAAAGCTTTTTTTCAAATGTGACTAACTGTATGTGCCCTTTTGCAAGGAAAGAGCAGAAAGAAAATATTTAAAAACACAGGCAACCTACTTGATTTGGACAAATATTATATAACAGTGGTTCTTTACATCTGACTGTGTGCCCTTTGAACAAATAAACAGCACAATGAGTTTCAGTTCAGTTTATGTTTAAAGGAAGACAACCCATGGTAAGCAGCCGATTTTAAAAACCACTCTTCTATTAATAGAAGAATTTCTTTGTTTATGAAAATGATTTTTTTGAACTTACGAATTTCTGAACTAACGGGGTCGCCACAGACTTCTGGTCGGTAAACCAAACAGATGGACAAGTTTACGTTGGTTGCTGACTGGGAGGAAAGGGACACCACTCCATCTGCTGCTGTCACGCACGGTTCGACAACAGTCCAAACCTTGCCGTTGTCACTGCTGACATCTACCCGTAGACAATATGATTGGTTTAATTCATTTGGAACTCTCAGTTGTTTGTCCTCCACTTTGAACTGTGGGATATCCTTCAGGAGTGGAAAACCCAAAACTGGAAAAGAGAAAATGTCCAAAACGTCACCATCTACTTCTTCTTTTACATTTTCTATGAGGAAAACATTCTTTGTGACTTATTTCAGCGATTTTTTCCTCGACAATTTATGTTGGGAATTTGAATTCAAGGAAAATGTATTATATATTTTGTATGCAGTAGTTTTACGTTGACTAAAATGATAGCTGTTATACATTGTTGATTACCTGAATGAAACTATTTGTTGGGCAAAAGTTGCAAACTTTTATTCTATTCTATTGATAGCTTTATACATCAACTGTTTAAGGGGCTGGCATGAACTCCAGAGGACCCAGGTTCAATTAAGCCTCTCCGCTACCACTGAGTTTCATCAATGAGTTCTTTGCCACTTTCTCCACTGTATAGGGACATAATCAAGGATGTTCCGTGTATCGAATGAAACCTATCCTCCGCGCACGTTAAAAAACATAGGAATCTATACGTCAGTAAGATTAGGGCATGTTCCTGGATTCCTGTGTATCCTACTCCTATCTCAGGGGTGGCTGTAAATAACGTACATTCTATACAATGTTCAATTCAATTCATCAACAGTTTAATCCAGTGAGCCAAGGGAGACAACTACTTACCATCAGTTTGAGTAGTAGTACTGCCAGAGTACTGTCCCTGTCCGAGTTTGTTTCTGCCTAACACACGGAATGCGTAAGAAGTCTGTGGCATCAGTCCTGCAGCAAGATAGTACATAGAAATGGTTTAACAGCTTTTTTTAACATATCACCTTTAGGCACACTGAAAATGGCATCAAAGAAGAAGACACGAAAAATGTTGAACATGGCAAAAATAAAATTTGTATAAAAAATCCCTCAAGCTTTACAGCACAGAATCCTACTCTGCTTTTTAAATGTTGCATAGATGGTAATGTTCCATTATACCCCATAATTTGCAGTGGGAGTGTAATAAAGCCATGATATATTTATCATAATTCACGAATGTAATAAATATGCAAATGAAGGCCAAACCATCAATCTATCTAGGTGTGCAATCGGCACTGCCTGTCTACTTCTGTCTTTCATTAATAAATGTACATTTTTGTGACATTTTTGGAGTTTTAATTATTCAATATTGATTATACTATAAAACTTATTGGATAAAATTAACACAGTCTCACATCAATTTTGGAGTTATGGAATGAATAGAATCTCTCATTCGTGCTTATTTAATATTAAGTATATACATAACATGTTGGATAAAATTGATAAGATGCTCGGGACAGCCTCACATCATGTAATTTTATCCAACTCATTTAACGAATTCAATATTAAACAGACACTCATGTAAGATCCTCCATGTAAAAAAAACTCAACTATTACTCTACTTACGTGTAACATTGAACATCGTGGCACCGCGCGGCTGAACTTCTTTCGTCTGCTCTCCATGCACACTACTGAGTACAATAAAGAATGTCTGTTCGTATCCCCCATCAAACCCTGCGTCCCACTTGAGTTTCACTGACTCCCACGTCTTGTCCACCTCAATGAGATTGGTAGGCGAGTCTGGCTTGTCTGCAATGATATTGTATGTTGTTCATTTACCAGGATTTATTTCACTTTATTACATTTCTATGGGTGAAAGATCATGACTTCTCAGTGAAATGAATTCATAATCACTAGTAATTCTAACTTGGAACAAAAAAATAACTCTTTGACGTTGAAGGCATGACGTCAATTAAGTGTTGAGCTGGTCAGTCATTTTCCGAGAACGTACAACAAAGCAAAATATTTAGGTTAAAATCATAATAACTTTTAAAATAATATATATATATATTGTTTAAGTACTGCGTTTGATTATAAGAACTGAACTGAATTGAATGTTGTTTAACGGCTCAACACAGTATAGGTTATTTAGAGCCGCCCCAGAGAGAGGGGAAGGATACATAGGAATCCGGGAACCGTGCCCTACTCTTATTATCAAATAGATTCCTATGGTTCTTTTACGTGCTCGGAGGATAGATAAGAAAATCCTTCACGAGAAGCTTCAAATACACTTGATTTTGAACACTACATTTATGCTATTAAGGGGACACTCGGCAATCATGATTTTTTAGTTTTGCTTTAATAACTTGAAATATTTGCAAATCATTATAATTATTTGAAAAGTTCACAAAGTCAACTGTTCTTGCAATAACATATTGTTGATAATATTGTATTGAAAAAGTATGGTATAATAATGAAGAAAATTTAAACCCCCAAAATATATGATTTTTCCATTTAATTATATGCAAGCAGGTTCAAAGTGAAAATAATCACGTTAATTGTAATGTTGGAATACATTACAAACTTCAATATTTCAGTGTGTGTTCTTTTAACTACTTTCAAATATAAATACAATTTTCAAAAACAAACAATAATGATTCGCACCTTTTACAGATAGCAATACGGCGATCCTTGAGGAACCTTTTGTGTTATTGACCTCACACGTGTATTCTCCAAAGTCCATGGTGGCTGTCGGTCTTATCTGCAGGGTTCCTTCAAACATGGCAACCCCGTCAAGCCCCTGGTGACTCATGGTGACCCTGGAGCTCTCCGATAATCTTTGACCTTGTTTGTACCAGTAGAAAGACGGCAGGGGGTTGGCCTGGGCACGACATCTCAGTGTTGTAGTTTCTCCGACTTCTGCAGCGACCCTCGACTCCGCTGTCACTTGTGGTGAAACTAGAGGTAGAAAAGAAATATATCTTTAAGATATGTACATTTTATACATTATGTTTCAAAGAAAGGAAAATCTGATGACATGTGATGGAATAATGCATTTAATTTACCCTCCAGTTAAATGTAAAGCTGTTGACAAAATTAGTTTTGTTTCTTTAACAACATTACTTGTAACTTGTTTCAATTGGATTTCCCAGAAGGAAGTAAGAAAAGTTAAACAGAATGCCACTGAATTGGCAGACGACAAACTACTAGTTATTACAGCAGACAACCTTTCACAATACTTTCTTTTTTTTTAAACTAGAAGGGTGTTCCACGGAACACTTATGTCACCTGACGTGTGCTTATTTCAGTCACTTATGACCTTGATTAGGTTACAGGATAATGTTTCATGAACGTTTTATGAAAAGGTGCATAACTCTAACAAAATGTCTTATGAAAGTAAGAGTTATTGGACATGTGCTTAACATTCCTTGGGGTAAGATGAAGATGTGCGTGTAGTTTTATGAACATAGGTTAAAAACCTAGGTTAGGTTGCAGGATAAAGTGTGACGGACGACGACAATGTTAAAGTGATCCCTAACTGTCTGCCATGCTACACAGGAGACACAAAAAGTACATAACTATACATGTGCTTACATTCGACGGAGAGTTGAGTCGATCTCATGATCGGTGCTCCTGCAGCAGACGACGTAACTTGACACGTGTAGTTTCCGATGTCTTCTATCATCAGTCGGCTCTGGTCGCGACCCGATCCTGCATTGAAGGTAAAATATTATGGTAGTATGACAATACTGTCCAAATAACAAAGGTATGTAGGCAACGCATTATCTGTCCGGATTATACAGAGGATATAAACCATACACTGGTAATCTGGTAAAGGTTAGCTGGATGTCTATAATTCATCTGCCAGCAAAAAATTAAAACAAGAAACTCAACTACATAACTGCATACCAATAAATGTCCCCTACATATTTCAGAATTGCAGGATCCAAAAAAGGATTATTGCAATAAAATGGCCAACTGCATATGACAGAACAAAGCAATAACAATGTGCTGTCTCCCACCAACCAGGTTCTGGTTCATTCACAAGGAGGGTTGGGGTGAGAGTGATGAGACCTGCTAGGAGGTCGGATATAGTAAACATGAATAATTGAAATACCCACCAGAGAATATTCGTTTATTATATAATTTATTATTATTATTTTATGTCAAGGTCAAGGGTACAAAAATAAAACAAACTCAAATTTATACAGATATATGCTACAAAGCTGTAATTTTGCTCTTGATATCTTTCCTATTGACCCACTGACATTCCTTTACTTAGACCCACATTCCTTTACTTACCAGTGCTTCCATGGATGGGATAGTAAAAAGACGCTGTCTCATCGCTGCCGGTTCGAATCCCACTGGGTTAGACTTGTCAAGTGAGAATGTGTCGATTCTTACGAATGGGATACAGTACTGGTTCTACCCAGTGAGGTGTTGTGCCTCTACCACCATTAAGTCATATATGGGGGCTAACATGTGCTAAAAATGAATTATCACACCATTCAAACAAACAAATCCTTTACTTACCACTGAAAGTAACTCTAGTTGTCACTTTGTACTTGAACTGTTCCACGGTGACCTTAGTCGTCTCCACATTATACAGGTTGGCCATCATGGAGAGCGGGACACCATCTTTATACCACTGAACGCTGGGTGATGGACGCCCTTCTATCTTGTGTTCTAACAGGAGATTTGATTGGCTGATTGGGACCGTCAGGACAGCGTTTGAGGGAGTTGATTGGACGAACACGGGAGGAGCTGAAATTAACCAATACTATACGAATTAGGATTTACAATTTCTACGTAATATTTTAAGATATTTCTTGCGAAATAAAAATCAAATAGATCTATCTGTTTTTGTTGCTATTTGTTTATACTAGTGGAAAATGTAGGTTATATACCTGTAAAAATAATATGGCAAGTCTTAAAAAATAAGAATTTGCGTTCTATTTCATAAGACCTGAGGACGTATAAAGGTATTAGCCATGTTTCTGTATAAAGATATGACCTTCTCTTATCAAAGGCACTTGTTTGTTTCTTAATTTAGTAATATTATTTCTATGTTGACACTTTGCACAAATACATCAAATGACTTACAGTTCACTTCCAGCTTCACCATGGCCGTTGACCCCTGACCCATCGAGTTTGAAGGGAGACAACTATAGTCTCCATTGTCCGCCAACGTGGCGCTCGCAATGCTGAATGTGGGTGACGTCGTTGACTGAAGCATACTCGTTATTCCGGATCGTCTCCATTCGTAATCAGGAAGTGGGTATCCAGGATCGTCGATGGAGCATGTGAGAGTGACAGACTGGCCCACAAGAACAGACGAGGTAGGGTTGATCGACGCTTGACCTGGGGCATCTGATCAAAAGATTAAGGAATATAGTTTTATTTCTCGGCTTTAAATTTTATTAACATTTTGAAGTAAATATGTTTAAAACAAAAGGTCGAAGTTTAGGCGGGACATAAATAATAGCAAAACATAGTATACTCTATTAGCCTTATGATGACATAAAACAAGAGTACCGGTAAATGGTAAATTGTTCAACAACAAAACATTCTCTAGCATTTTTACAAACTAATGATGCTTTACTAACTTGCATCATGGGCTTAGGTTTACCTACGTCTATTGGCAGCATCCAAAATGGCAATATCCCTATTATTCAGCGCCATCTATACACCTCTCAGTACTTGCAGTAATTTGATTAACACTGAAAGTGACAGGCAATGCCTTTTAAGCCTGTTATAGACCTCTAACCCACGTAATTTATTTTAAAAGATTTCCCCACTTTCTAAACTTACCTCTGGAAATTACAGATTTCCTCTCCAATTTAGGGTAAAAGGCCCCATCCCCAATCTGGTTAAAAGGCCCTGGCACAATATTGTGAAAAATATATATATACACTAAAGAAACACATTTTCGTCAACATAATTTAAAAAAAAAAATGCCCAAAATCTGTATGCACCTCACAGAAAAGTTATTGAAAAGAAGCACTTTTAAACATCAATACATTGCAATGCACACGTCTTACATTGAACTTTTACGGTGGTAAATCCTTTCGACGAGATATCCTCGGCGGGTTGTCCGGAAGGTTCCAATCGACTGACTGCCGTACATGAGTAGTTACCGTCATAGCGTTTTTGAGCAATGAAGACAAAGTTTGGTCCGTTTGCGTTGATAGAGTTGTCAAGTTTCTGCCACCGTATCTCAATGGCCGGGGGATTGGCATCCACCTGACATGTCATGTTGACTTGTGAGGAAATGTTGGTTATGATTTTGCTTCTAGTGGTCACTGTGGGGGCATCTGTAGAGAGAATTATACAAAATATGAAATATTTTCTTTATCAAAAATGAAAAGTATCATTATATAAACATGAAATTGAAAACTATAAAAAGACGGGTACTAAGGCCAACTAACTACTGTGTTGGGATTTGGCCAGAATTTCATAGTCACTCTGACATCAGTTTTGCGGGGGGAAAAGACAGAGCAAATCCTGGTAATTTTAGTAATTTAAAAACAGAGTTTCAAATACAATTCCCATGCCTTCAGCACCCATTTCTTGAGGTCTTATTTATATCACATTATTGAGTTCATTGGCATAGGATCATTTCAATTATTGGACGGGAATGTGGGGGACCCAAACTTTTTTAAAAAGATATTTGACAATCAAAAAAAAGTAGGTTTCAATTATTGGGGTGGGGGTGCGAAACTTGTTCACATTTTTTTTGACAAGCAAACCCCCCATCTCCTCCACCTACTGGACCACCGGCTCCTACGCCTGTGGAGTTCTGTATCTGATAAATACCACATTAAACTGATAAATACTGAATTTCGGAAATCGAGGAGGCAGTTCTCAATTGTCGGTGTGATACGGAGAAGGCTGAAGTGCATACAATAAGAAATATAAGCTGTGTTGCATTTTTGGAGTTATGTGATAAATAGAATCTTACATTCGTGCCTATAATATTGAACTTAGTAAACTCTAATAAATTCAATATTAAATCATCACGAATTTAAGATCTATTAATATTTAAGTTTACCAATCTATCAAACCAAACAGTCAAACGATTTATCAATGAAACAAATCACTTACATATGACATTGATAAACACTGATGCAGACGACACACTGGGAGTGCTGGCGCCCTGAAAGTAGTTCTTGGCCGTACAAGTGTAGTTGCCCATATCCGACTTCTGTATTGATGCGAAAGTTAATGTTGGCGAGGTTGCTGCAATTGAAAAACAGTTTTGTTATTGTACAGTGGTTGCCTAATCTCATCAAAAAGTATAACCACCAAATAGGTATATATTGGGATGCATAACTGTTCCTGCTTTTCACCAGTTATGTTGTAGGATTTATCTCCCTTCATGCAATATATCAGAATGTGTCTGTAGTGGTAATTTTATGTACATCCTTTTTGTTCCGTTTCCAAATTATCAACAAAGCTCTTGATTCAGGAGTTTTTGCTTCATTACCTTTTTAATTTTTAACAAATTTTGTTCAACTAAAATGCGCATACAAAGTTAACTCTTTCCTCCACAAAAAGCAATTCTCTTCCTCTAGTACTTTCTGAGATTAGCATTTCCAAAATTTTAGATTTCTTACAAGAAATCAGACTCCGATTCATTGTAATATATTTATATTGTTTACACGCCTGATGACGGGCATTTGTTGATCTACATATACATAGGTAATACTTTTACCGTATCATCTTTTATTTATAAATGGGTTTAACAATACATTTTTACAATCATTTTTTAAAAACTAACTATTTCATTTGTTTCATGTTTCATCCATTTTGCGCACAATATAACCTGTTTATGTCGCAAAACACCATTCTTTCATTCATTTCCTTATCCACATACGCTTTCTTTCATTTCCAAGTCTCTGAGAGGGCTTAAAACTCAGAAAGTACTACCTAGATCAAAAAGTCACATGTTTTTTCTACCACAAATTGGTCACAATCCCAACTGTACGTTATCAATAAATAATTTCAATGAAGAAGTAGCTTACTTGATGATAGCAGGGTGTTGTCTTTGTGCCATTCTATGGATGCATATGGCGGATTGGCGTCGATGACACAATTCAAATTTACTTGAGTGTTGAGTTTAACACTATATGGTGAATGGTCTGGGTTAAAATGGATGGATGGAGAATCTGAAATACGAATATAACAATCTTATTTATCACATAACATGCGGTGTGAGAGTGTAATAACACCATTCAGTATTTTCGATATTCCACTAGTGGTATAACATAACGTTAATGACGTCATGGACGTGACGTCACGTTAATGTATGTTTTCTGACATAATGTGACATTATAAGTTATGTGATAAATAGAATCTAACATTCGTTCTCATTCATTATTGAATTTATTAAACTCGTTAGCATATCATTTTGCCAACTCGTTTAATAAATTCAATAATGAATGCGTACTCATGTAAGATCCTCTATATAGGCCACATGTTAATTTTGATGTAAAAACATTACGTTTTAAAACGTTTTCAACCTATTGATTGCATGTTTTTTAAAGGCATACTGTATATCTTATGAAAAAAATCCAACATATATGGTTGGGATTTGGTTCGAGTTATTAAACAAGCTCTTGATTAATATGGAAGGAAACAGGATTGCTTACAACCATAGGCTTTTTAAATCTGATTATTACTGTAAAGTGTATTAATTTATTTTATCTGTAGTACGACTTTAAAGGGACACACGGCAATATTGAAGTACTGAAATGGGTGTCTCGATTTATTTAACCAGTATCATTTTTCTTTTACCCTGGTTACATTTGAATAAATCAAATTTTAAGTATTCACTATTTCGTCTTATTATACTATAAGTTGTAATATATTATTGGTGCAATAATATTAAAAATGTATAATATGCAAAAACAAATGGCTTAATACAAATCTTATAATTAACATTTATGACTGAACAAATACAATTGATGTAGAAAAACTAACGGGACGCCGCAAGTTTTTAAAAAAATCAAGATTGCCACGTGTCCCTTTAACCCTAGAGGGTATACTATATCAGTAATGATTACTAAAATACAATTAATTTTCAAGTTTTTTCGTGTTTTGTAATAGAGTAGGGTCTCATCAAGTTGGTTGATTTAAACAATGAGATGGGCGGGCATAGCCCATCAAGGTGTTTAAATCAACCAACAAGATGAGACCATACTTTATTTGTTTTGTAGCATGTCCATTTCATCTGTCTGCCATAATCTAACTTCCAATAACTGCTAGTTAAAGTACAAGTCATTCTGACAGGTGTCATTTTCAAATTGTTTTACAACTGTGCAAATACAAAGGAAATGTCAGTGATCATGCTACAATATCAAGTTGTACATGAAAACATATATTTAAAATTATTATCAGAAATTTCAAAACTGTTAACACAAAAAAAAATTCTGTACTTACATTGCACATTTAGAATCGTGGTTTCTATCATAGGTGAGTTTTGATTTGCTGTGTTAAACACAATACATGAATAATTAGCACGGTGATCTTCCCGCCGAAGCGTGACGACAATTTGACTAGATGATGTGCCCAGTGGCACACTGGGTTGAGTTACTATAGCACTGTTAACAAGCTGTCCATTTCGCAGCCACTGTAACGTGGGCGCTGGTTTGCCGCCCGACGATGAGCAAATAAAAGATATCACAGAGTTTTCTATATATAATGATGATGAATTTGTGGCGATGGTTGGTGGACCGGGTGGAACTGAAAAACAATGGAAAAGCAGCATGTTAAATAAAGTGGTTTTCAGGGCTTTTCTTAGTAGCCAGTAGGCGGGTTGGCTTACCAGCTACTTACAGCAAAATAAATCACCCGCCTCCTTTTAAAACTTTCCTCGTTACTCAAAAATAGGGAAAACTTGTCTTTTATTTATCAATGTTCATCATTTATTGACACTTTAAAATTTCCAATATAGAGAAATGTGTGTGCAGATATTGAAGGGAAGTAATGCTTATAGACTGTCGTATTCAGTAATCTTTTTATCAGTGTTTTCTCCCTTTGGTGATAACCTTATAACTGCATGGGAAGTAATTTTAAACAAATTGGTCACAGAGAACGAGAAGAGTTATTTCCCTTTGACAACCCACTGGCAAGTAATGAATAAAAGAATACTTACGCAGTACAGTTAATTTAACCTGTACTTCATCAAATGAAAATATGTTACACGAATATAAAGAATCGTCGGACAATTCCACATTGTCTATCACTAGGTTATTGTTCCCTTCTATCCGATATCTGTTGGGAACATCAGTGTTTCTCTGGCCATTCACAAATATAGTTCTTACTCCCTTGTTCCATATTAGATTTAAATTGGTGGGGTTATTCACGTCGCACACAAACGTCACTGTACCCCCCACCGTCACATTTTTGTCCCTAGGTTGCGTAATCCAGGACTGCCCTGAATAGAGAAAACACAATTTAAAATATTTATAATAAAAAGATAAACAACTCTTCTTCTTTTTTTTTAAAAAAGATGATGAAGATATAATATGGTAAAACTTACATCATTACATACTGAACTAAAAGATTTAAGAAAGTCTTGCCACTCTTGATGTAATTAAACAATACATTCTTAAAATAAGTCTTTACGATCATGTTTTTCCCAACTTTTTCTATTTCTTAAAGGCAGAATATGCTATTAACCCTTAACCCGCTAAGCACAACTATAACAGTCTCTGTGTCTATTGAAAACCCAGATCAGCCTGCGAGTAACTTGCAGGCTGATCAATTACAATGTCCAACTGCTGATCAGTCATTTCCCCTAAAACACCCCTTTGTCACATAAATGGAATGGTCTTAATTCAAGTATGTATGCATGTATGTTTCTTAAAGTACATTAAACTCTTAAACATTAACATATTTAGTCTAAGAAGTCAATATTGATACTGTAACGAAACCCAATAATTTGTTTACTTTATCCTTTTTATAACAAACATACAGTAGGGCAAGATATTTGATCAAATTTACCAACAGTAAATAAAAGGATACACAGTTCTGTTATAAAATTAAACAATTTTAATAGATTTAGCAAATGTTCAAAGTTGGTAGGCTTCATTTTCAACCTGTTCTATTAACACAGTTATAGAGAGGGGGTAGTTTTAAATGGTAATACAACACATTTCAGAATTAAATATTAATCTCTATGAATTAACACAATTTTTAAAGTTAGTGGGTAGGTACATTTGGGCTATTCATTTGGGGTTTTATAGAGTTTGAATTTCAAATATACAAATAATGATTTTTCCTTTCTATTTTTAAGGACCTAAACAGAATTGGCCTAAATTGACCCTTTTTTAAAGAAAAAAATATTTTTTCACAGTAATACGTGGTATCCTAGGTTATGCACAAGGCTTACTTTTTTTTAACCAGATTCCATTAAAAAATACATGGTGACACTTTTAACTTTTAAAACACAATGCTAAGGCCCAAAAAAAAAAAGGTGTGTTTCCTATTGCATGCTCTAAAAAAATAGGGTAGGTCGGTATTTTTTTTTTTTTTGGAGCAAGATATTGGGAGATTCTACATGTATTTATATCTCATAAACCCCATAAAAGTTGATGATACAACCGTAAGTTTCTCTGTGACGTCAGTTTACCTCGATATATTGTGATAAATCATTGTTCAGAACAATTTAAAAAAAACAAAAAAAAACAGAAAAAGTTTTAGGTTCGGCCCCTTAAAAATAGGAAACACAGGTGTGTTTTTTTTTGCCTAACACCATATTTTGACTGATATGATATTCTGTAGTATGAATTTGAGACATTTTTATTTTTTTTACATTAGTCTAGAGAAAGACGGATGTACCCCCTTTAATGTACAGTATACACCCATGATACACCAGGCTCTCCGACCTCTAAATGGCTAATTTTCACAAAATATAATCCAATAAATACAGCAAATTTCATATTTATTTTACCTATCACATCTGTAAATTCTTTCAACACGATTAAGAGTAAAACAGAAGCTTCTTAACCGATAATTATTGAGTCTATCTATCAACTTCAAAGATGGCTCAATTGCCCCATAATTATACAATATTTGAGTGGGTTTTCCTGCGTTATCTTTCAAGATAGTCATTCAAAATGGTTTTCGACTGATAAAAGTTCAGGTTACAAATCCACTTTGTGCTGAACAAGTGTAAAACTTTCCTGTGTTTTTTATTTGTCAGACAGGGTTAATCCACCTGACATTAGGGATTTCTCTGTCAGTTTTATCTTGTAAGGAGAAAATGGGTAAAATTAAACTGTAACACTTTCAATATTTTGATATTTTTTTTAATGTACAAAACATATTACTAATAATAATGTACTATAGTGAAAATGATCACAAATGTCATTAGCCAAAAAGATGTTCTTTTCAATGTTGTTGTTTTTTTAAATATATTTATATAACTCTGTGGCTTCTAAGAAACACAAATTAGTGTGGTTTTTTTATTATTTAAGTGGCACCAAGAATATTATTATACCATTTCAAACTGCAAAACGTATGCTGTTTCCCTGTATTGGAGTTTAAAAATTTCTAATAAAAAAAAAGGAAAAAAAAAGTGGGGATTTTTCACAGGAAAAGGGGAAAAATATATACTTTTAAGGGAGGGCAACGGGGCCGAATTTCAGCCCCAAAAATGGCCAAACGAGTGCCCTGAATCGTGAAAATGATTACAGATGTCATTAGCCAAAAAGATGTTCTTTTAATTTTATTTTTTTTAATATATTTATATAACTCTCTGTGGCTTGAAACATTATCTTTGGTCGACATCCAGAGATCAACTCATCACTATTTTATCTTCTTCTTCAATTATTTCTACTTACTACAGTTTCGCATTGAACCCTCGAATTAGAAAATCCCAATTTGCTCAGCCATGAAATTGACCAAAAATTAATGTTAAACCTTTTTGTGGGTAACCAGCTTTTATGGCTCTATAAATTCAAGGGTCTTTCATCGGTACAATAAAGATGGACATTACACCCACAAACATTAATTTTTTTAAGATCTATCCACAATCGATGGCTGGACTCAGGAAACTGTTACGCCATTAAGTGATTTTCAGTTATCTGTAATGTTATTTTTACCCGTCCGATTAAATTTTCAAATCAAAGTGAACTTAAAGTAAAATGGCTGTTACGTAAGCTTTCAAGGTGAAAGGATTTTTTGGCGAGCTTGAAAGAAATTGTATCTCAATTTAGGTTTTAATTTTCACCTCAAGAGCTCGCAACTGACAGTTATTTGGTTCGATAAGTGGAAATAACTTAGGACTACTTTGAAATGGGAAGTTGAAAGTATGTGAAAATACTTTAGATTTCGGTTCTTTTGATTCTTGCTTTTCATTTGAGTGGTGAAATTCCTCTACTGCAGTATCTACATGTATATTTGTTTATTTTACATCAACAACAAAACAGGGCTTAATCTAGGTATACCACGGGGCTACATTTTGGGCCCCATTCCAAATGCAAATTTCTTCAAAACTGTGCATAAATTGAAATTTGTTAAAAGTTTATCCTGAAATTTTCTTTTTCAAATGCCCATAATTTCCCCAAATTAGGCTTAAAATAAATGGCCTCATCCCAAAAATACCTGGAAAAGCCCTGCGCAACAAGCTACATAGCTTATACAAATCACTCTCTATGGCAAGGATCACAGTGCTAGCATTGTCATAATGTGGGCGAAAACCAGAGAACCCTGGAGAAAACAACATGAGTGATCAAGACGGGGAGTCGAGCCCCAGTTGCAGTGGCAGTAAGCAAGAATGCTACCTGGACACCATGTCTGATGAGGATCCTGGTCTGTGAGTATATAAATTTTTATTTTGAGCAAATTGCCTGAAATATCAGTCATTCACCCTCTTATCGAATCATTTTGATAATCAGAAATCCAGCAGCCACTTACCCCACATGTTAACATGTACTTTTAATCTACCAAATATCTCATTACAACCATTTCAGATTAGCAGGTGTGCAACTTCCTCGAAAAAATTGACAAATAACAAACAACATTGAACTACTGTGTCTGTGGACACAAATGCCCCGGCCGTAAGTCCACAACTTTGCCAAAAGTCAATGGACCAGAGCAGTTACAGTGACCGGCCGTGCCATCTTCTTGTCATTTAACGGAAATTCCCTCAAGTTGGCATATTTGATTCTTCGAATTAGACCACTAGCCCGAAGCCCGGGGCTAGTAAACTGTTATTCAGGCTAGTGACTCAAAAAAATTAATTCAAAGACTGCGTACCGAGAAATAACAAGTAGTATAGAACTGTTGGTGTTTTTTTGCCATTTTAGGAGTTCAATACCTTCAAGTATATAATATGTATACATAGATGTAAACTTTTCTTTTGTTCCAGAAATCAATTAATTAATGTTTTAATCACTCTAAGTCCATCTTTTACTATCCTAGCTCTGTGCCGGATGACTGTGGGAGCAGTGCGACGATAAACTTGGTATTGTTAACTTCCTACCAAGTATCATCAAACACTGCTGAGAAGTTCAGAAGTAGACCGGACAAGGAAATGTGACTTACATGATGTATGTATGACGGATGAACAAGGGCAATACTATATGGCAGAGGCATTAAAATCAACAAACAAACAAAAATCTCAGCCCATTTTTAAGAGAAAAACACATGCAGTTTTCAGAATTTAGAGGGGTGCATTTTAATATAAAACAATTCTATATAAACCATGACGGCTTTCAAATTATTTATTAATGCTATGATTATGATCATGCTGTAAATAGAAAACAAATTTTACACTATACCAACCTCTCACTGCAGATAGCAGCACCATCACAAGTACGAACACGTGCAGCCACGTGCGGGAGTAGGAATCTGCGACTCTTCTCCCATTCTGTAGAAGACACATCTCTACAATCACCGCGAATCATTCATCGCTGCCAAACACAATCCCACAATGCCTCACTCCAGCCCTCTAGAGGGACGATTGTTCTGTCGAGCAATGGCTTTTCCGAGGTTTTCTATTCACACTTTTTAATTAAAAACAATAAATCATCTAAGTTTTTTTTCAATTCAACTACCACTAATAATAGATTGATCCAAATGAAGGCACTTTTAATTTACAAAAAAATGTATTCCGAACTGGTTTCACATTGTTTTGGTAATTCCAAATCACTGAATTAAAGTGCACCTGAATCCCCTGATTTTCTGCACTTAAATTCCTGAGTTTTCTTCCTTTTGTGTAGCATGTACTGTATGACCAGTTGATGAAGTTGTTTTCATGGAAATGTCAATCATTCCCAGAGTGTCAGTTTCCAATAGAGATCTGCAACAAACATGAAAAGTTGTTAATTATGACACAATATTGTTTGTTACAGATGTGACAATAAACAGGTGATATGGACAGGTAAAGCATTTAAAGGGACTGGAGGCGATCTGGAAATGTATTTTATGACAATAAATACTCTGTTGAACAACTCTTGCTGCTCTATATTAAAGGGATTGAAGGGATTGCAGGCTATATATTTGCAAATGTATTTTGTGACAATACATACACTGTTGAACCACTCTTGCTGCTCTATATTAAAGGGACTGGAGTTGATATGAAAGAGTAATTGGTGCCAATACAAATGCAAGAGACAACCCTCATAATGTGATTCAAATGAAATGTGCAAGTTGCATATTGAGTTTGGTTGAATTATTATTAAATGAATATGTTTGGACTGGAAAACAACAAGGCTTGGGTTGGGTGTATTTTTATAATGATCAATATTAATTCATACAGAGTTCATAATGCTAGCAGTTGTACTAAAAGTATAAATTAGATTACAAAACAATAATTTATTATATCTGTTTAAAGCATCCTATGAATTAATATTAATGATTAATGCACCACAAACTAGCTGAGTCATCATGTTTTCTCAACCAAACTAATTAATTACCGTAATAACAATTAAATTGATTTTTTTATGAGGCCATTTGTGCATTATGTACATTGAATATGCAACTGAAACGTACATTTATATGATGGATTTACTGGTATTTGAGTTGACACCTATTATTCTTCTGTATCGCCTCCATCCCTTTAATTTTCAGAGACACATACATGTACATCAATAAACAGATTCCTGCATCCCTTAGTACCCCCTCTTCCCCAGCCCCATTATTCACATGTCATATAAGAGCATAGCCTCTCATGTTGGGCAAGGTGTCACATGACATCTCTTTCTATTCCTTGTTTGCAGCATTAAATACCTACTTTTGAAAATCAATGCACTGTAATTCAATCCAATTATTTTATATATTGGTCAAACTTCAAATAACAGAGTTGTTACCAAAGATAAAAACAAACAATAAACAAATAATACAAACAATCATTTAAAACAATAAACAAATAATACAAACAATCATTTAAAAAAATAAAATTCCTCATCAAATTATAATGCAGGTAACAAACTCAGATTATATCTCCCAGTACAGTGCACCAATGCACCTGAAACTGGCCTGGAAAGGAAGATGTCAACATGTTAATTACCTACAAATTAGATCTGTCAGCCTTCAAAGTTAGCCTATCACCTGTTAATAAATTGTCCATATCAATGGTAAATTTACAGTTCCACACAGTGCATCAGGTGCAACCAATGCTTTTCTCACAAATTTATCCAGCAAAAAAAAAAAAAATCACTGACAAATTACAACAACATACAACATTAACATGTTTTTCGTTCACTGTCTAATTGTTACATAAAGTATATATGTATTTGACACTAACACACAAAATGCAAAAATCATGTATGATCGAAAACTTTCAATAGTTTTAACATAATATATTCTCTTGGTTCAGAATGCTAATGGTATAATATAAATAATTGAATTATTGAATCATATACCTGTTTAATATGAGCACAAAATAAATTGTATACCGAACACCTATAACTTACATGTTTAAAAAGCCTGAGCAAGCGCTTAAAAAATCCGTATTTTTGTATACCTATTATTAAAATCCTGATCACTATTGCGTGTTACAAAATTAAAATCCAAGTCAAACCTAACAGTATCTGTTCCATCCTGTATTCAACTACGGTTCCATTCGACTGGCGGCTTTTGAAGAAACACTTCATACACACATATAAAATCCCCATAAAGAGATATCATCTCGAAATCTCGAGATAAGGTCGGTGATTATGGGCAAAGTTAGATAAATATTGCAACACAGCTTTACATTATCTAAACTGATCACAAAATCTGCTTTTCGACTTTCTTTTTGTAAGTTGTTTAACGCAGGCCAAAATTCCTTGGAATAGCTTAAAGACCTGAATCAGGATCTGCAATAGGTAGCTGTTGTTTTTTTTGTGAGATATTTTCGAATAATTTCAACTCTTGAGGTCATATTTAAGCGGTTAAAACATCAAGTGATCATTGATTAAATATACAGAGGATCTTACATGAGTACTCATTCATTATTGAATTTATTAAACGAGTTGGCAAAATGATATAATGCGAGGCTCTTGCCGAGCATTATATCATTTTTTGCTAACGAGTTTAATAAATTCAATAATGAATGAGAACGAAAGTTAGATTCTATTTATTACATAGCTTATAATGTCACATTACTTCAGAAAACGTAACGCGACGTCCATGACGTCATTAACGTTATGTTATACCACTAGTGGAATATCGAAAATATTGAATGGTGTTATTACACTCCCATACCACATGTTATGTGATAAACATGTATATATTATCATATAAAAAATCATAATCAACCACAGAAAGCAATTATTTTGAAACTTTTTTCGAACGTTATTCTATAGCTTACGAAAAACGCTGCTAAAACTTTCTCGCCTCTAAACTCTGCAGGTTCGAATCCCACTGGGAGCTCGACTTGTCAAGGAGAAAGTGTTGATTCTTACGGATGGCGGGAAGTATACTGTACTGGTAAATGGAGTGGTCTGCCTCTACCACAAAAAAAATAACCGTCATATATTCCTATATGGCCTAACATGTGCTAAAAATGACCTAAAACACCATTCAAACAAACAAAATTAATAGGAAAAAAAAGAGGAAATTCATGACAGTTGATTAGGTAGTAAGTTTGGAAATAACAGTTGATTTATAAGATGAACATTTTACAGAAATTTAGTTGAGTTAAATGAACCATTAACACTAAAACATGAAGGGATCAGTGATTTACGATACATGTATATCTACAAATTGATATTCTTCAACCCATGAAAGCAATGACTCTGGAACTTTTTGATTCTGGTCTATAGCTTACGAAGAAACAATGACAGTTTTTAAATTTAATGATAGTTGATAAGGAAATATTTTGAAAATACCAGTTGATTCACCAGGTGAAATTTATTTGCAGTTAATTTAAATGGACCATTACAACTTTTTATTACTGAAAAAACAACAACCAGACACAGATAAAATTACTGCTATGAATGAATGGTGTTTTACGGCACGTCGACACATAAATAGATCATATTGTGCGCAAAAATTTATGAAAAATGAAGTATTAATTAAAAATTAATGTAAATATATAAAGATAAAACTATTAAAAAATAAGCGATGATCAGGTGTAATATAAACTATGCATGTAAATCAACAAATGCCCGTCAACGGGTACATAAACAAGTAAATATATATAAGAACTCATTACAATGATTTATATAGTCTGATCTCTTTCAGGAAATCTAAAACAAGACTAAAATCTACAGTATCAAATAACTCTTTCATAGTATTAACATTGTAGTACCTTTGACGCATAGGAACAAAGTCTACACATTCCAATAAGATGTGTTTGTCCGTTAACAGTGCAAAGCAGGGTACACATTCTGGTAATTGCTCACCTTATAATAAATATGAATGAGTATAACGTGTATGCCCTATTCTGCACCGGGCTAGGACAACTTCCTCTCGACGAATGGGTCTACTAAAAGAACGCCATTCTCCGAGTAACGGTTTAATTGAATAACCTGTTGCTTTATAAGCCCATGCATTTTACCTTGCTTAAGAAGTACATTATTTCCAACACGTTATTCACCACGATTGAGAAGAACTAAATCCTGACATAGCATTCTTAAAGATTCCAAGATCTCAACACCAGTCCTATAAATATCAAAATATCAACAGAATTAAAATTTATCTGAAACATTTTCAACACTTGCTGGCTTAACACATTACTATCCTTTCAGAAGTCTTCCCCGGCAATTTATTTTACCTTTTTTTTTTGGAGTCGAGAGACATTTTTATGTACGAACCACTTGACTCCGGTTGTGTAATGGTCTTACCAGGACATAATGTAGCTGAAATTACTCAATTTCACACTCTTCTCAAAACGCCTTTTATATTATTTTTGCAAACTGTTTCACTGTATCCGAGAATTAATCGCTAAATGTTCTCATATTTTATGTACAGAAAAGCACATCAAAGTGTATAATAAATCTTGTCAACGAGAAAATAACTAAAAAAATGTGTGTTTATAAATAACTTAAACATTAAATGTGACAATTGTACAAAAAAATACTTACGTTTAATATTAATATTTTTTTTATTAACAACAAGAAATCCCGTAGAAAGTGACAAATGCCCCCAAAAATGACCTCCGAGTGTGACCATGACCTTTGAGGTACCAACCTGATTCATGCTCGCGACACACCTTCTAATTGTGGGGAAATCCTTTCAAAGTTATGGCTGAGACATGATTGTTTCGGACGGATGGACCAACAGACGGACCAACAGACGGACAAACGGACGGAAAATGCAATTGCTATATGCCCCCTCCCTTTGGAAAATATAAAGCATGTTTACATTTTTCTCAGAATTCTTTTTTTTTTCAAGAGTTACATTTCTGTTTTTAACAAAAGACACATCTTTTAACAAAACACACATCAAAGAGTTGCAAACAGCCTGAGCAATTTCATCCACCATCTCCCACCTCATAAATTATGAAAATTACAAAAAAAAGTGTAAATGAACTTGATTAATTATTCTAACACGACCTGCGCAGTCTTTCATATACACAAGAAGAGAGACAACTGTATGTTATTTTACGGTAAAATATGGCTGTTCCATTAATTCCCCGCATATTTTTCATTCGTTGGAAGCGCCATGTTACATGATGCCACTTTTTAAACCATTAACGTCACAGAATGAAAGTAAATACACATTTTGGTAAATATACGTCACGAAGACAAACACAACAGTAATTTTAATTACAACAAACTTACCATGCTCCCAAACCTTGCACACCCCTGATATAAACCCATCATATGCATCAATACACATAACATGAATAAGCATCTTTGAAAACGTTGGACGTCATACAGCGCAAGCTATATGACGTAAGTAATGACTTTTGAATTGAATTGAGTTGGATTTATAGTCGCACCAAGAGCTAAGGTCATATGGCGACTTTCCAGCTTCCACTGGTGGAGGAAGACCCCAGGTGCCCCTTCGGGCAATTGTCGTGCACGTGCAGGCCCCTGGGTAGATCCACCGACGTTCCGCAAGCTAGCTGGATAGCGTCCTCACATAAAGATTCCAAGGCCCCTGAGGGATCGAACCTACAGTGGTGTGGGGCAAGTGATTTCAAGTCAGAGACTCTAACCACTCAGCCACGGATGCCCCTAAGCAATGAATTAATTGTTTGTCATGACTTGTTTGTCACGTGACTACTAGTGTATTTAAACATACTGTGGCGCGCAGAACTTTACATACGGGGGCGCCCAATGGAACTGCCTGTAAACACAGCAGCCTGATTACCTTGACCTCCGAGATAATATAGTGCGCCCACAATAGCGTAAACAATGGGGTTTATTGTCGTGGTAGAATCGAAATAATAAGTGCACGAGTGATTTAATTACTCGCATCCGAACGACTTATTCACCGGTAAAATACAGGTAAATATTTATTATTTCTTAAGTATTATAACAGGTTAAAATCCTTAACTTCATTTTCTGCCATAAATTCCCATATTATTTATATAAAGTTATTTCCGTCTGACTCAGGTTCTTATCTCAGAAGTTCCATCTCTATCAAAATATTCCCACTCCTGTTGCATCAGAACAGATAAGCAGACTGTCATTACTTTAACATCAGCTCAGTTCTTTGGGGAGTTACTAGGTAATTCTTTTTCCAAAATTTTGGAGAGATTTCACACCCATGTCTACAACATGTAGGTAATTGTTAATTTATGTTTATCACATAACATGTGCAATAACGCCATGACAACAACTGACTATGTATACAGTAAAACATTTAATCCCAATTGTTTGCCTGGTATATGATGACATACAATACCTTCTGACACCTTAACTATTAACATTGTTTTTAAATCTTACTTCATTAAATGTATATTATTAAAGTTAAATTTTGTTTAAGGTGTCGCATTATTTGCAGGGAGAATGTATTAAAGCCGCGTAACATAGCGACGTCATGTAAACAACGTCATGATTTTCTTACAAATTGTCGCCGTATATAAACTATCACGTTGTAGGTGTGTTATGTGATAAACAGAATCTTACATTCGTGACTGTGCATTATTGACTTTAATAAACTCGTTGGATAAAAAGATAGGATACTCGTTTATTAAAATCAATAATACACAGTCACTCAAGTAAGGTCCTCTATTTGTTTTCATTAGTAGTTTTAACAATTAAACAATTTTCTGTGATTTGACTACAAGGTGTTTCTGCTTTTGTAAAAGACCCTGTTTTGTCTCTGCTGGACAACCCTAAACATTATTCCAAAACTTAGCAACATCTTGTCCAGGGCCCCGTTTTATGAAACAACTTACGACCATTTTGATCCTAAATCAATTTCTTAAATGCTTCACAATAAAGTACACTTTTCAAATAAACGTGATTTCATTTCATTTTCTTATACGCGTATGATATTTCTGCACTACGTGCACACATAATTATCTACATTGAATGCTTAGGTGCAAACATGTGAACAGTTTTAAAATTTGAGACTTATCGTAAAATGTTTAATAAAACCAGGCCCTGATGCTCTGGTTTATCAGTGGTAAATGCTCTGGTTTATCAGTGGTAAACTGGCAAAAAGTTGAAAAGGTGGCATAATGGTGTGCACCGATTTGATAAATATTACATATTGCAAAAAGTGGAAAATGTTAAAGGGACACTCCACTAGCAATCTTATTTATCAAAAACTGAACAATTAGCACTTTGATTTTTGTCAATCACTTTTAATCTGCTTGCAGATATATAGACAATTATATAGATAATTATATACAATATGGAGTTTTCATTATTTCTTTGTTGTTCTACATAACCTTTAACTAATTTAACCAATATAATATTGGTGCAATATAATCAACAATTACATTATGTCATGTACAAAAACAATTTAATTAATTAATTAATAATGACTTGCGACATGTCAGTTATGTAGAAACAGTAATGGGACATCATAAGTTTTAACAAAATCAAGATTGCCAAGTGTCCCTTTAAAATGTATTAAAGTAAAAAAATATATATAATGACGTTAAACACATCTAAATATTTCTCTTGAATTAAAATATTTGCACCTGTGCCGCTGATTTGGCACAGTAGTTGTGCACATAAAATACAAACACTCTGATTTCACAGATTCACCATATCTAACCATTCCTAAAAAAACATCTAAACATTTTATCACTCAGAACCATCTAACGTTCCTCTGGAGCAGGCGACGTAGATGTGCCGAATATAGATCGTGCGATGTTTGTTACTGAATGGTATCGGGGTGAATTCAAACTGATCATTGGAGCAGGCGACGTAGATGTGCCGAATATAAATTGTGCGATGTTTGTTACTGAAGGCGACATAGATGTGCCGAATATAGATTGTGCTGATGTTTGTTACTGAATGGCATCAGGGTGATTTCAAACCGATCATTCCATTTATACGTCAACTCCTCAAGTGTTGCTTTATTCTCCAATTTTAGAGTGTTGGAGAATAAATGTATATAATAAATATAGAAATGTGATTTTTTTAAAATCTGTTTTACACTTTATACTGTAGGGAAAAAATAAAACTTAATTCCTATCCAGAGATGGTTATTAAATAACATAAGAATCTGTCATCGATATTCGGTCAAGATCGGGGAATTCCAACAATAGGATTTTTTTTTATCAGAACCAAGGTTCTGGTAAGGTTCTAATTAAAACAGTTATCATATGCTGAAGGTTTGAATTCCCCCATATGAACCCTGTACCCATGATGGATACTTTTCTTGCATACGGTGCTTGTTTAAATGTTAAAAAAATATCTCACTTTAAAGAAAAGTTAAAAAGCAACACTAATTGACTTACCTGTTGTTGTTTTTCACTAGCTACTTGATGAAAATATCCAATATTTGTCCAGACCACTGGATAATATGTTCCTAAAGTTCTCTAACTTCTGAAAAGAAAAAACAAATATCATTGAGCCTTTCGTCTTACACTATGGCAACTGCAAACACAAGCAGCCTGAAAAAACATTTCCTATATATAATATTCACAATAAAAAGAATGGAATTCTCGAAATTAACTGTGCCGTCTGGAACTTTTCTGGAACTGACCATGGCCAATGGGTACAGGAGATGCCCAGTTTGACTGTTTAAACAAATAAACATGTTGAATCCATCTGCAAAACTAATCACTCTTGTTTAATGTTCGTTCTCTATAAATTCTACAATTTCATAAACAACCAATTTGACCCAAGTGTAAATCTTAGACTACAGAATCTGTGATAAAGTAACAAAATAAAAGTATGGAAAATCAATCAAGTTTTGTTAATGTCCAATCACTAGTGTTATTGTAGCAGGGAGTCTGCATGACCCTTGACACAGATTCAATAAAACAGAATAACCCTTGACATTGATTGAATACTAGAAATAGGTACATGGGACACGGATGCCCCCACCGAAAACAATCAGCGGAAAAGTAAAATTTGACAAAAAAAGGGCTGTAACTCAGGTAATACACAGTCGATTGTGATGCCGAATCTATATGCACATTTTGACATCGTAGATAAAGTTTATCATCAACATCCTGTACAGAATCAATCAGTTAAAATCTGGGAGGAGATAGACACAAAAACGTTTTGGACGGACACGCATGGACACTCGGGACAGACATAGCTAACGCCATATGCTCCTTCACCATCCGGTGGTGGTGGCATAAAAACATAGCATGAACATTGACATCGATTGTATAACACATCAAAAGTAAAAAAAAGTAAAAATTTTAATCAGTAATTAGCACTAAACATAGTACCGTGATTGAATACATTACAAAACGTATACAAAACGTGATAATGACAAATACTTATGCAAAATTGTACATATCAAGAACACAGACACAGAACCACAAGCTTGCCTTTATAGATGAGGGACTATAAAATTAACACCAACCACACACACAGTGTCATTACTTACAGAACTATAGTGTTAACAGTGTGAGTTCAATTACCAACTCCTGATGCAGATACAATATAGATGTAGTTTTTGATGAATACTGATTAACAAATCTATATCGAGGGATCAACGCGAATCTAGTGCAACTATATATAAATAAAGAACAAGATACAATAGTCCTCGATATAGTTACCAATAATTTGAAAGTCAGATAACCTCAGAAAGAAAAATATTTCGAAGACGAAAATTATATATTCGGGATTCAACAAACACTGCTGTATTTTCTTCTTCATTTAAATCTAGTTACAAGTGTGTTGCGTTGAACCCTCATTTTAATCTGGCAGAATAGAATGCACTATTTTATTCAGAAACAATATTATACAAAAAAGGTGTTTTCCACGTACAGACAATCATATCAAATCTTCTAAATAGGAATAACATCTCCACTTTAACCCTTAGCCCGCTATGAATATGTAATGAACTGTCCTTTCTTTAAATTTGGACCATTCCATTTAGGTTACAAAGGAGTGTTTTGGTTAAATGACTGATGAGCAGCCAAACAGTGTAAACCCTGATCTGGGTTTACACTGACTGCAAAGGCTGTTGTAGTCGCCCTTAGCAGTATTAACAATGACTGGTGTATATCAGCACAGCAACCAATTTCAAACTTCATCTTTAAATCTCCATCACACAAGAAGCTGCTGTTAATGCATTTATTTGATATTTCCAGAGTGATATTTCCAGAGTGATATTAATTAGCATTAAGAATCCAATATCTTAATGGGGAGCAAGCTAGGAAAACACATTTATTTTAATTGCCTAAGCTAATTCAAAGCATTGATGTGACCAACCCTTTGGAATAAAGCAATCACAGCATTCCAAGTGTCCAGAACAGTAGTTGAGTACCACTGACCATATGCTGGTCTATAAAGATGCCAACTTTACAATCCTCGACCCACCCAGTCAAGGAGATTTGGAGTAGCATCATGCCTAGAGGCATTTATATGAGGAGATGTAAATATACCAGAAGCTGTGGATGCTCCTCTGGACGTAAACATAGGAAAAATAAATGCTGTAAGTAACTAAAGTTTTCAATTGTTTTATTCGTACTGGCCATGCAAAAAAAATAATTAATTTGACAAGAAATTTCAAAACCCAGTCGCAACATCAGAATGACCATAAACTTTGTTAGTAAAGTTTTCAGCTGTTTTATTATTACTGGCCATGCAAAAAGCAAAAAAAAATCATTTTGCAAGAAAATGTCCAACCCCACTCACAACATCGAAATGACCACTTTCACAGATAATTTATCCAGCTGGTAATAATTCAGTATGTTTTTTTTAACATTACAGAACAATGAAACATGAGCCATAAACCTGTGACGGTTTCAATGTCTGACAGTTACTGATGGGAGTAATTAATTGTAATGCTATCCAAGCAATGGATAAATGGATATTTTATTCAACAAGTATTAAATAAAACGTTCCAGTTTATATCACATTCATTTATATTTATATGAACGAAAATGAGACGCCATAATTCTTACTATTTCCATGACTATACAATGTGATAACATTATTACAGTGAATGAATTATTTATTACCTTTATTATTAATACCCCAAAAAAGGTAAAAATTAAACATATATATCAGAAAACGTTATTGGACACTGCTGCCTTGTTTTCATTACAATACAAGTTTCAAATAGGTCGATCGTAATTCAGTATTGAAAGTTAAACTAATTGAATACTTTCAAATTGTCCGTCACTTGAACGTGTCTAGCCACACATAATGTCGACTAAATCAGTTTAATTTTACTGTCCACACCCGGGGTGTAATAAACCGGTCATAAATAACTTTTATCTTTCGGCAAATGACTTGAGTTCTCACCTTCAATTTCATACTTTTGTTAAAATGACAATTCTTAAGAATGTGAAATTCCGATCTACTTGAAAAAATAGTTATCATGGAAAACATTTAAAATATCAAGAAAGGTGTGTGCTTTTTTTTATATATCTTCAACAATGCAAATAATATGATTTTTTTAACAGATTTTAACCTACATTCAGTGCCTATTGGGGACCTCAGGGTTACTCAGAGCCTCTATCTGAGGCACTGCGGACGACTTGCACAACAAGACATGAACAAATTCAAAGAAATTATTACTCTAAATGAACTCATTCTTTCTTGGGACACTGTAAGTATAATTAATTTTAAATGCAAACCAACTAACAAAATAGTAAAATAAACTCAAAATAATTTCTCATTCCAAAATCATGCCTAGCAGATAAAACAAGTAAACAAAATTGTCAAAACTAACAGAAATGTTAGAGAGCATTCGATCACTACTACAACCTACAAAACTAGCCTGCTTTGCGAGTTCTGTGATTACAGAATCATGAGCAAAACCAGGTTATTAGAATACTAAACGTCCTTACCTGAAAAAATATCCAAACTCCAAAAAAACACAGTTAAATACTTTGAAAATAATCCAATCAAAGACAAACAGAAACTCAACCAATACCTGTCCAACTTATAATCCCAGATTGATGAATCAACTGGTGTCTACCCCATAATCTGAACTAACACTGATAAAGGACCAATAAAACTAAAATGCTACAAATTGTTTTATGGTCCTTGTCTAGAAGTAGAAGTGGTCTTTGTTATGCTGTCACATTTATGAGGGGTAGTTACAAGGTTCAAGGCAAAGGAACCAGTCAGTTTTCATTTTATTTTTATTTTACAGAAAGTCACTCTCAATAAGAAAAGACAACCAGCCTGGTTCAGTGGTAGGAGTGTGGACTTTGAACCAGAGAAAATAGGCACGAGTCTCACTGATCGTTTTTTGCACAAATAAAAATATTCTTTGGTGTAGGTTGTTTTGGGCAAGACACTTCACCCTTAGCATCATTCATTGGATGGGGACTTAAACCAAATGGTTTCATTTCCTTTAAAGGGACACACGGCAATCTTGACTTTTTTTAAAAACTCACGGCGTCCCGTTAGTTTTCCTCTTAACTTGCATTTGTTCAATCATTAATATTAATTGTTAGAATAGTTCAAAGCAAATTATGTTTGCATATTACTAACTTTTTATAATATTGCACCATTAATATATTTAAAAAATTGGAAAAATAGTGAAGAAAGTTGAAATCTCAATTTTTTTATTTAATTATATGCAAGCAGTTTTAAAGTCAAAATGACGCAGGATAAGTAAATTGAGGAGTAAATTTTAATGTTTGAATAAAACTCAAGATTGCCATGTGTCCCTTTAAGCAAGAATCATAGGAATATATTTCATAATAAAAGTAGGGCGTAGTGTATGAAATCTTTTTCTTCCTTCCCCACTCTCTGGGACAGCTCTAAATTACTTATGTGTCAAGCCATTTAACAATTTAATTCTATAATTAATGCTGACATGAAAATCTTTATTGCAAAATCCAATGCTCAACAAGCATTTAAACAATTGTCCGTAATAAATGACATTTTATATGGAACTTTCTCAACATCCCACTCTGCAGATATTTGTGAGATTGTTTACAAGTTTTATAAGAAGGTAATTAAAATCCAGACATTCTTATAACATGAATATGATGTACTTCTCTTGCATATAAACACCGTTTTTATGTTGTCAAAACATGCACGAAATGAAATCTTACACTGAATATGTCTGAAGCGCTCCTTTTTAATTTTACAATCTTAATATGCCCCCTCAAAAGATTCTTGGTAATGTGGCAGAAGTCGCAGGATCCTATTATTACACACACACGTGAATGCACGGGCACATGCAAACACACACAGGCACGTGAAATTGGCTTTTAATCATTGCAGATTATATTAATTTAGTCACTTTGTTTGTTAGAAGGAATTCAATATTTTTACAATTAATTTACACTGAAAATAGACCTCACACTGAAAACAGTGTAAAACGTAAAAAATTGACGAAAAAGGGGCGATTCGTTGTCAAAATTGACCATATGCACATTTTGATATCATAGGTAAGCTTCCTGTAAAGTTTCGAAGCAATCGGTTGAAAACTGTGTGAGGAGATAGACACAAACTTTTTGGGACTGACGGAAAGACGGAAGGACGGTGGACGGACATGGCTGACGCTATTTGCCCCCTCACCATTCGGTGGTGGGGACAAAAAAAAAAAAATTATGTCTGAAAAAACTGAAAATCATTATACCATGTGTTCTGTCTAAACAATTAAAAATTATACCACTTCAAAAGTTTAATGCAAGGTGAATACCTTGACAGTTCACACAAAAATAATTCCATATGGAATGTAGTTAAAGAGAGATAAAATAAAACAACAACAGAAACAGTCATAAATTCAAACGGTAAACTAATTAGTTTATGAACTTTATATTACAGTGCTTGCAGATAAAAGTAGACTATATCCAGCTCTAATTAAAATTTCGCAATTATGAAACAATAAAAATTAACAGTATGCAAGTATGATTACTGTATTTGCCGTAATAAGAGTACCTACCCTAATAGAAGCTTATCCCCACCCCCACGACCCCAACACACACCTTTTCAAAATAAATAAATAAAAGATCTTCAAAAATCAATACATTTTTATCCAAAAATCCACCCAAAAAACAAATTCAATAAAAAGAAAAGCATTTTTGTTTTTTTTTACATTTAACAAGAGCACCCCAATGGTAAAGTGCCAGGGCACTACTATCATGGGATATACGGTATATAAACTTTATACAATTACCGAGTTTCCGTAGATCTGTATTTTTAATCAATTCTCACAAATCCTGCAATCAAACCAAATCCCAAATCTGCTAAAACCGTTACAATGGTGGAATAAATCGTATATAAAACCTCATCTAATACCAGAAATCTTGCCAGTAGATGTACACTTGTCAGAGTTTTGGCGTTAAGTATATGTAAGGGTCTCCTGTGGTGCTTGAAGTGGCATGCCATGGTGTGGAATAACATCGACAAAATATGAATAAAAGAATTTAGCATTCCATATTGTAATTTTTTTGTGATTCTATCCAATTTTGTCCAATTTTTTTGGCAAAACTGCGAATACTATTGGGAGTTGTCGCACATAACAGTAAACTCAATTAGCGTGAATAAGGGCATAATCATTGTTATATAAAAAGTGTTGGGTGGGGAGTATTATTGTTCGCAAACTATGATAAACCGACAGATACAGGGGTCTAATAACTTTTAACACCTCAAGTAAGCGAGGTTCTTCAACATATTACACGAGAACATAAGAGTGGCCTACTGTGACCCCTTATATATAAAGACATGACCTTGTTTGAATTTTATATAACTTGTTTCAGTGCTAATAAGTATCTCAATTTTAAATAAATTTATTATATATATACTGTTATAAAAATATCTCAATTTCAAATAATTAAAATATACAAGCTGAGTTAGAAAATTAATTTAAAAATAATTCATTTTTCATACTTTTCAAGCACAATATTGAATGTATTGACCAAATTTGCCATCAATTTTGTGCAATTAATGTCATACTCTACGAATTATGTAGCAACATCTAAAAGTTAGATTTAGGAGAACACCCGATATCTAATGAATGTAAGAAACATATGGAAGAACCTCCATGATCAGACACCATTTACTAGCCCAACACCAATATTATACAACGAGGTCCCTAGTGTCCCTTCAATTAATGAGCTTCCCTGTTGTTCCATCATGGTCACCAATTCACACCAACTTTGTAAGCTTCTGCTGGTAATACATCATTCTGGATTGGCAGTATGGTGGTGTCAGATCTAAGGTGATGAAACTTGGTAGGGGGTTAACAATGTAACACAAAGTAGAAAATCAACATTATGAAACTTGGTAGGGGGTTAACAACATAACACAAAGTAGAAAATTAATTCAAATAAATTTACACATATCACACTTGGACTAAAACTAGCTATACAAATGAAAAAATCCACAAAATAACTTGATCGTTGTTCAATGCGTTTGTTGCCAAAATATTGCAATGTCAAAACACTTTCAGGTTGATTTTTTATTTTGCGCTTATGGTGCCTTACAGGAATGAACATGCCAGGCTCATCCTCCAATTACATCAAGATAAAATATGGAGAGTGGGCCTAGAACATTCTAACCTGCAGAACTGCAGAGCTGCTGCAAATGCTATAGTAGACACTCAATTTACGATGGAGCCATGGTTCCACGTTTGCATAAGCAGGGTCATGATGAAGACCTTGAATGAGCATGATAAAAAATGATAAAATGAACATGAAGGTGGGGTCTGCTACCCCTCTGCCTCTAGCGGGATTTGCAGAGGTTGTAATCCACTCCGGCAACCACAAGGGGACAATAAAGATTAATAGATTAACAACAGCATAAGGTGCTTTTTGATAAAATCAACACTTAAGCTTCTATTGTTTTCAATTAATTGTTAAACTTTAAACTGGTCAAAAATTGCATAAAACATTTACAAACAATAGTCCTGAAATGTTAAATGCATTATTTAAAATAAAATTAGGCTATCATATAACAAACATCATAAAATCAACAATGTACCACTTAACCCTGTATAAGGCAAGTTCAGATAAACCATAAAACACGCTCTGTTTGCTCCTTGACCCCAAATTTAAAGTTATCTCAAAATTGATATACACACTGGCTGCAGAATCTGATTGCTGAGCATTAAAGAATTTATTTGGATTTTTTCGGCATTTATAATATGTGGTTTTAAGCACCAGTTATAAATGGCAAATTCCATGAAATGCAATAGCGTTTTCTGGCAATTTTGTCATTTTCTAACGGTGTTAAAAAATGCATAAACATTGAAAAAATTATAAATTCTTACCATTTTTTTCCTGTAGCTATAGTAACAACAATAATATACCTTGGGGAAATGATAATGATAAAAAAACTTGCAGGAGAGAAACCAATAGTGTGTGTTTTCAGTCAGTGGAATGGCAAATTAGGTAACTCTGTCACATTGAACAATTATTTTTTTCCTAATTAAATGCTAATCTATTTCAACAGAAAAAACAACAATTGCAGGTAAATATTTAAAATTGCCAGGCTAAAAATTAGTGTTAACTATCTAGAGCCACATACCACCAATATGTACATGTATCATCTAATTCCAATCTATCTAGAGCCACATACCACCAATATGTACATGTATCATCTAATTCCAATCACATTCCGGTGACAAAGTTTCTGTCAACAGGTGCAGCAATTGAAGGTACCGCTATGTTTAAACAATTTATTTATAGGCACACAGGACATCATTAACATTTATAGCTTTACTGCTCTTAGACAAATAAATGCTCCCCAAAAGGGGTCTAATTTACTAAACAAATAATGATAGGTCCCTCTTTGAAGTTTGAGAAGTAACAGATAGGTAATATAGGTAAATTTGAATTTTTTGAATAACTGCATGGAGACAATTAAGGTTTGAACTTTAGACAAACATGCACTTCTGACTTAACAGTGAAACACTCAAATGATACGTATATATTGTCTAGCATTTAAAAAGAAAAGCATTAATATATAGTATATATCTTTTCTCTTTCCTTACAGAATGGCATACATACAAAAAGCTAACCGAGACCCAATTTAGCACCAACATGTCAAATACGGACTTCAAAGAAACTGAAGGCATTTACAAAGCTTATGATAGTATTGGGAAGACTGTTAACAATAACAAAGAAGATAAAAGTGGATAATAGGGGCAATATTATGTAAGAGCGAAGACAATCAGCTTAATGGCCTAATATCACAGGACAACTTATGGTCATTCAGTGGACATCACAGGACTCCCATGTCAATGTAAGACAGTTGTATTAAAACACTAATAGCTGAAATGGACATTGATTTGGTATTCAATTTATTTCTGACAACTGAATCTTCATTTTGACATTTTAGTCAATAAAAGAAATTTTAATGACCTTTTATAATTTTTGAAGAATATGCATGCATTATTATATAATTATTTGACTAATAACAATGTAAGATTATATTTTTTGATCATATATAAAAGACGTAAAACAATACTTACAAATCAAATTTATTCGAAATCCAACCTATTACTTGTAAAATTCACCTATTCACTTTTAAAATTCCAAAATAATGCATATTTTCAAAAACGTATTTTTCCCCCACAAAAATGTAGACAGCCTACTTTCCAAGTACACAAGCCACAGATGAGAATTTTGACAGGGAAATAAAAGCACTAAGTCTTTAATGACTTTCTATCCTTTAAATATCTTGAAAATTGAGCCACTTAGAAAGTTTGGTTCCTTGAGCAGCATGTGCTATCTGTAATTTGGGCTAATCATCAGATAGGGTAATCTGTAAGCTGCAGATAAAGGCTTTATCAACGACCCTCATAGTTCACCTTGATATTGTAGAAGATAGAATTGGTTTTGTAAAGTTTCAGGTGCATTTATATAAGAATTATAGGTCATTCATGTACTACACTGAAAATTACTATGCTGCAATATGCTATGCTGCAACTTACAATTCTGGAGATATATGCTATTCTCATAAATGCTTCATTTCAAAAGGATGTATGCTATTTATACTATGCTGCATAATCTATACTGCTGGTATAAATTTGATAATGCCATACTACACAATGGATACACTGGATTTGATATACTGCAATAAGATTTATATGCTACAGTTCATTTCTGTACTGCAATTTATGATTCTGTAGATACATGCTATGCTCATAATGCTTCATTTTAAAAAGATATGCTGCAATGCTGCTATTAATGCTATGCTGCAAAATATATACTGGAATTTGGCAAACTGCAATATACTGCAAAAATGGTATGTTGCAATATTCTATGCTGCAAAAGGTTATACTGCAATATATTATTACGCAATATGCTCTGCTGGCACGCAATGCGATCATAATCGTAAAGTGATATTGCCAAAGTGCAAGCCTTCTGTATGTGTTAATGACAACCAAGGTAGCCTTTAATGTGATAGATTTATGTAGATTTAGATAGATTTAGATAGATTTACATATATTTTTTGATATGGTTACTGATTCTACATACATGTATCAGAAATATAGCCCAATAAAAGTCTTATCTTTCAGCATCCAATCCCCTAATGTTTGGGGATATATGTTTTATCTTCTATGTAACAGCTGACAAACAACAAATGTGGCTCTCCCTGCTGTTCATCGTTCAACACTTGATGGCTGTATGGACCAGAGAACAGTTTCATATCTCGGGCTATCTCCGGCTTATCTTATATTACACTTTTTAATGGAAAATCTTTGTTCCTACTCCGCTACTGTCAGAGCCTATCAGGTGTGTGCTGTTTTGTATAAAGATTCTTTTTTGTGCAAGTTATATTAGCATTATTATTTTATATACGCTAGCAAGTATGTATGTATGTATGGGGTTTAAAGTCGCTTTAAACATTCTGTCAGTCATATCATGAAGGTTTCTACTTGTAGTAGAGAGCTCTCAGCTCATCTTTATAGTGCTGCCACACTGGAATACCACGCTGTAGACATGGTATAATACCCCACCCAGTCACATTATTCTGACACCCAGCTAACGCCTATCCGACAGATGAGACTAAGGGAAGGGTTCTGGCCCAGGAACACACCAGCGAAATTCAGTGGCGCTGGTCCGACAGAATTCAAGCCAACCGAGTTTTTTTACACTGAGCCACCCTCACGGGAAATGATTTTTAGCACATGTTAGGCCAAATAGGACGGTCGATCTTTTTGGATAGAGGCAGACCACCCAAATTTCCCAAGGTAGAACCAGTACTGAATACATCCCACCACCCGTAATAATCGCCACTTCATCATTTGACAAGTTAAGCTCCCAGTGGGACTCGAACCCACAGTGGTGAGAGTGAGAGGCGAGAAAGTTTTAGATGCAGTGTCTTTACTATCCTGGCCATGGAGGCACTAGGAAATGAGTCAAAAGTAAATGCACATGATATAAACATTCTGACCATTTTACTTTTTTTTTATTTTTTACAGCAGACCACCAAGAGTGGTACGAGGCCATAAAAGTCTTGATTTATGACACAAAGTATTTACTTGAGGAGAGACATAAAGTTCATAAACCGAGGACTAATTCAATACCAGCATTTCTTTGCAAACAAACTCACATGCTGAAGGAAATGATACATAGTGCAAACATAACTTGCTGGATACCGCACAGGAAGCTTATGAAAATATTTAGACATTTTAGGACACTGTAATATATTTATGGAACAGTTTGTTTATGCCACTGACAACTGCCACGCTGCTGGCTGACCAGTGCCATATGGCCAGACCAACCCCTACCACAAATGTTACTTGTTGCCATTGAATTACAATGTTTTTTGCAGATGAAAATAAAGGGAGTTAGTATAAGCAAAAATACAAAAAAAAAAATATTTCACTGCTGAATTTTTTATTTTGAACGGTATTTTAAATAATTTTTAGCACATGTTAGGCCATATATGATGGTAATGTTTAGTTATAAGCAGCAGCAAATCACCCAATTTTTCCTGGGTAGAATCAGAACTGTATACCTCACGCCATCCATAAGAATCAACACTTTTCATTTGACAAGTCGAGCTCCCAATTGGACTTGAACCCACAGCGGTGAGAAGCGAGAACGTATGCAGGGTCTTTACTATCCCTGCCATGAAGGCACTTGTGACAAGACCTTGCATATTTACGCGAAAGTACTGTAACTATATAATTATGAAGAACAAGATAATACAGTTTTGAAGTGAGCTCTCGATATGCTCCTTAACCCGCTACATATATATATAATGGACTGTTTGGGGGGAAATGACTGATCAGCAGCCGGACATTGTAAACCATGATCAGCCTGTGAGTTGCAGGCTGATCTGGGTTGACAATGGACGCAAAGACTGCTATAGTCGTGCTTAACGGGTTAAGGGTTAACTTTAAAGAATGCAATGCAGAATTGAGGTCAAAAGCAGGTCAAGGTCAACCAGAGTAACCTACTTTAAATGTGTAGTGGTTGTCAATATGTATAAATGTATGTTATAGTTTAAAGAGGGAATAATTGCAACATTCTTCAAAATGCCCGGCTTGTAGTTGCGCCTTCAACTGCCCATCAGCACCCCAGGTAGTCAAGTCATTTATGATTGGTCGTAACAAGAAATATCGGACATTATTGAGTTTACATTTATGCAGAGACTGACCAGAGCGTGTACCAGCTGCACTCATTAATTCTGAATGCTGGCAGATGTATTTAAAATGCCAAAATCTTCTCAAATGCAAACGTTATGCCAATTTTGAAGTTTCCAAAAGAAAGAAATTTTGAAGAATAAAAAACTTTAGTATCAAGCACTGTAGGGGGCATCCGTGGCCTAGTGGTTAGTCTCTGACTTCAAATCACATGCCCCTCACCGCTGTGCGTTCGATCCCTTATGGGCCTAGGAATCTTTATGTGAGGAAGCTATCCAGCTGGCTTGCGGAACGTCGTTGGTTTTACCCAGGTACCCGCAAGTGCACGAAAATTGCCTGGAGGGGCAACTGGGGTCTTCCTCCACGAATGGAAGCTGAAAAGTCGCTATATGACATTAGCTGTTGGTGCGACTATAAAATCCAATTCAATCCAATTCAATCCAATTCAATCAATCAAGCACTGTGTATGCTGTAATAATCAAGGGGGAAACAATAGATATATAAACCTAGATCAAAATCTAATGTTTACCTTATTTATTATAATGTTACTTTATATTCTAAACCTGATAAAATTGCTTTACTCGGTTACTCGAAAGTGTGACTTCATAAAGGGAGATAACATCTATCTGGGATCAAAGGTTATTTCTTATCAGATCTATAATACATATATACATTAATTATTATTGCACGTATCATAAACATGTCATATCATACAGTTATCTGCTCTATTTATTTAGAAAGAAGTAAACATAGGACATGCCTGGATAAAAAAAGTCGTAAATGGAATTTTATAGAGAAGATATTCAACCCAAAGATATAAAATCATAAGTGGTTATTGCCCTTTGTTAATTAAACAGCCATTTACAATGGAAAAGAAAAATGAAATTTAGGCAAAAAAATTAATATTTGTTGTTGTTTCTATTACTAAGCATGTATTTAATATCAAAGCTGAAGTTGTATTGTAAACATTTATTGTTATTTGTCCTTTTTTTCTTCATTTGTGTGGTCCCTGGACAGTAAAATAATTATGTGTCGTGTAATTATGAGGTTGTTTATTTATCAACTGGACAAAAAGTGGACACAACACCTTTTGATCTTATTACCTGATTAACGTTGGCGTAGATTCTCCACACCTTTCTAGTCAAAATATTACAAAATCCATCTAGGAAGACTTTTTTAAGGCCATGAAAAAGCTAATTTATCATTCTTGGTAAAAAATTGTGACTGGTAGTGTTATTTAAAAGTCAAAAAGTAGAGAGAAAAGATTGTTTCATTCAATATTTTAATAGTATACACTGATTATAAATTGATCTTTTGTTTAAGGCAAATCAAGACACTGTGGCTCTGCTGCGCCATTCTTCGTTTTCGTGCCGAGCCTAATAAACTTGATAGTAAAAGGCACTGACATAATATTCTATTTATCATGTAGAATATCCACATGTTCTGTATGAATTACTATTATTATCTATTTCTCAGAATGTTACGCTTATCGAGGACGCCGCCATGTTGTTGTTTTTTGTTTGTTTTATGACTCATGACGTCAGATAATGTTACGTACAATAAACACCGAGGGATTCCGCATTGATTTCCTTTATTGGTCAGTGCCTAATAAAGCAAAATTTATTATATGACCCCTTTATTAGGCAGAAAAGTGCATATCTGCATGATAAAAATGGTTCTTTAACATGCTCAGAGGACAGACCCTGATTAACAACCCCATCCGATGGACGAGGCTAGGGGAAATGACTTGCCAAAGGAGATACTGAAGAAATCGGCACCAGTGAGGTTCGACCCATGACCTCTGCATTCAGAGTCCAGTATGATATCCACTGGGCCACTGAGGCTATGAAACTGGATTAATGTAATACGTTATATGAAATATTAATCTTGTGTCTATTAATCTGTGAGATACACAAGGCGTTTTTACCTTATATAACAGAGGCCCGTAAAAAGGCCTCTTCCCAATTGAAAACTAGACCGTTTTTTCCCAACTGCGCAGAATTTTGTCCCAATCAGAGAGCAGCAGTCTCTCAGAATTTGAGAAAAAGCATTAATTCTGCAATGTGTTTTTGTCTGTTAAGTCAGTTATGACTGAGACGACAGTAATTATAATAAATAATGGATGAAAATATAAATGAAGCATAGTATTGTCATATTTACTCAGTTGATGAAATCTTACATCTTTCCCAAAAATGAGAAATAAGCGTGTTTTCCCCTGTCCCAAAATGGACAGGCCTTGGCCTCTTCCTAATTTTGAGGAAAAAAGCCCTGATGGAGGGGCCCCGCGCAATAATAAGAAAGCATACCATTACATATAAAGTATGTATGAATAAAAAAGTCCATAAAATCATAATTTTTCGCCCATCCTGCCGAGATGCAGTTAATTAATTTTAACTGCGACACTTACTAGTAATAAACCTGTTTAACAGAGTGCTTCCATGGACATGAAAAATGGCCGAAACATAGCGTGCCAAATAAGGACGCAAACTTAACATCAAGGTGACAGGGTTTAAGTATGCGTGATCATTATGTATACATATATATAAACTGTAAAATATGGTCTTAATAGCGACAGTAAATTACTATATTTTTAGCATTTTAAGCTAAGTGTTTGCTGTTTTTTGCAACAACTGTAAACAGTATTTGCTTGGAGGCTTAGAACAAAGACATCTATTTGCTTCTGTGAACTATTTTTATGATTTAGTAATTTTTTGCACACAAAAAAAAGACAAAACGTATCTTTTTTTAAGAAAAAAAATCACTCTGTTCTTTTTTTTATATATAATTATATATACATTTTTACATGAATTTAATTTCAAAGTTTCCTTTTACAAAAATGAAACAGTTATACACACTTTTTGTAAAAATGTTTTCCAATGAGAGAAACTTTATGTATTCTCTTTCTTCAAATCCTTTATTTGATGAAATGTCAAATATATTCATGCACTATTTCGAAAAAAAATAAAATTTCAAATGTTTTTAACTGATTGTCTTAAAGGGACACATGTCAATCTTGATTTTTTGAAAACTCATGGCGTAATAATTATAAGAATAGTACAAACCAAATTGTTTTTGTATATTACTGACTTTTGATAATACTGCACCAATAATATATTTCAACCTTTGGTAAAATAACATAGAAAATTGAAAAAATCTAAATTTTATTTAATAATATGCAAGCAGGTTTAAAGTCAAAATTGTCCATGATATTAAATAAGTAGACGCTAATATTGATGCTTGATAAAAACTTCAAGATTGCTGTGTGTCCCTTTAAAAGTGCTAAAACCATGTTGTTGTTTTTAACTGACTGACTTTGACCTACTATTTTCAAAGTGTACCGAGTATATATTGCTATATATGAGGTGTTACATTACCAATGTGGAAGTGATCCACATGGCTGGAGGGGTAATTATTTAGTGGTGATTATTGGGTAGGCTTTAAATCACGGCAAAGCTGTCAATGTTGATGGATGGAAGTATGATACTTCTCATTTTCCACACTCATGTCCTGTCAACATTTACAGATCAACATAATTTACAGTCATACATAATTTACACTTACATTTATATAATTATTCATTTTGGTAGTGCAAACAAAAATGTACCATCAACAATTGATTTTTCTCTAAAAAGTTCTTAATTTTTCTGACATCTTCAGGTTGCAATTAATCATGAAAATGGTATTAAATATTATTCACTTCAATGGGAGATATCTGATATTTAAAGATTTTTCGGAAATTTGACACCCTCTTAATCCAGCCATAATGTTTAAATTAATCCAGCCATAATGTTTACATGGGAATCACCACTAAAAACACATTTTGTGCTGTCAAAAATAGATCAACAGGGAAGCTGAAGTCAAACAGTTTCTCCAGAACCATTGATGACAGGTTTATTTAAATAAGTTTATATCCTAGACTATCAAGTTTACTCAAATGAAACTATTTCATTATCAGCCCTTAACCCGCTATATATATATAATGGACTGTTCTTTCTTTAAATTAAGACCATTCCATTTATGTGACAAAGGGGTGTTTTGGGGGAAATGACTGATCAGCAGACAGACATTGTAAACCCTGATCAGCCTGCGAGTTACTCACAGACTAATCTGGTTTACATTGGACGCAAAGGCTATTATAGTCATACTTAGCGGATCAAGGGTTAAATAAAGTTTACTCAAATGAAATTATTTCATTATTAAATGATCTAGAATTATTTCTGCTGGCATTTAGTTTTTTGAATTGTGTTTTACATCATTTTAGTGCATGTTAGGACATATATGACGTCATTTATTTTGTAGTTGAGGCAGACCGCCCTATATTTCCTGGATAGAACCAGTACTGTATACCTCCCACCATCCCAAATAATCGACACTTTATCACTTGACAAGTCAATATTTAGAAAAATATGTACAAATAGTAAGATTCTGCCAAGTTTCAATGCGATATGTTAATTATCTGAATATTTTAATCAGTGAAAAGCATCTGTTCTTTCAGAGCTGGTGAAAAGGCCAGCAAAATATGAATACATCTTTAAATTTGATGAAAGTGTTTGTGCCAAAATATCTTGAAACATTCTAACAATACTTTTTTTTATCTGCTCATAGTATGCTATTGTTCAACTGGGCCCGGTTTTATGAAACAACTTACAATTTTGATTGTAAGTTAATTTCTTAAATTCTTTACTTTAATTTAGAGTTCACAAATGAACGCGATTTCATTTCATTTTCTTATTCATTTTGATATTTCTGCACATAATGCACACATAAGTGCCTAAATTGAATTCTTAAGTTAAAAAATGTGAACAGTTTTAAAATTTTAGACTTATCGTAAGATGTTTAATAAAATGGGGCCCTGTTTCTAATGTTAGGATGCAGATGCTAAGTGATCATAATTCTTATCATCAGGGTACATATATCTGTATGCACAAATGCATCTAGAAAGAGTTACAGTAACGCCCTGTGTGGTTCCTGCATGCGCAAGAATAGGGTCACTGCTTTAATATCCAGACTGACAGGTAAAACCCACCCCTCCCAATTCATGTTCATTGCATCATTATTGCCTTTATCATTAAAGTTTTCATCATCATACCTGGTATTGTTTCAGGTGCTACTTCAGTGGTGGCAGAAACAATGATCGTGGCTCCAGCCAAAAATGGAGTGTTTACAACAGAATTTGCAGAACTCTGCAGGTGTGCAGAACTCTGCAGGTGAGAAGGTTCTAAGCCAATTCTGCATATTTTTATCTATATATAATGTATCTATACATAATGTTTATTCCTGTTGGCGCCATATAACCTTTTTGTGTTGGTGCACCGTAAAACCCCATTTCAACTCAACTGAAGGTACAGTAACATTAAGTTTCCTCATTCGTAGACTGGTATATACCAGGAACTAGAACCAGGAACTTCGAGGTGTGAACATATAAATAAAACTCCAAAAATGGAAGTTATTTCCAGACAAAAACTGCACTTACCCAGTACTTGAATTTTATCGAATTTAGTTCCTTAAAGAAAGAAAATCCCAGCATTACTTCCTCTCATCTTGAGGGACATAAACTATTATAACAACTCACAATCTGCCTAAATAACAATAAAACAAAGCAATGCATGATCTACACAATTATATGCAATAATTATCGTTTGAAACTTGACCACGACTAATGAGAGCCTAATGCAGACACACTGTTTGGTCATTCAAAGGCCATTGCCAATGATGCAAGGGTCATTTACGTTCATTAGGCCACCATGGGTAGTTACTAATTTGGTCATTATTAAACAATCATGACCAACATCAGGACCAGCCTTTGACCAGAATGTGCAATTATTCATTTCCAACCTCATTTGTTTTTTCTAATCTGTCTGGAATATCTACATACTGGTATATTTTTTCTTTAGTTTTTTTTTTAAACTGCTTTTTTGTTGTCAATTTTGGTTGACATTTGATGCTGCTGATGATGATGCATGATAATGATGATGATGATGATAATAATGATGCTGATAATGATGATGCTGATAATAATGATGATGATGCTGATAATGATGATGACGCTGATAATGCTGATGCTGATAATGTTGATGATGATGATAATGATGATGCTGATAATGATGATGATGCTGATAATGATGATGCTGATAATGATGATGATGCTGATAATGATGCTGCTGATAATGATGATGCTGATAATGATGATGATGCTGATAATGATGCTGATAATGATGATGCATGATAATGATGTTGTTGATGATAATGATGATGATGTTGATAATGATGATACTGATAATGATGATGATGTTGATAATGATGATGCTGATAATGATGATGATGCTGATAATGATGATGATAATGATGATGCTGATGATGATGCTGATAATGATGATGCTGATCATAATGATGATGATGCTGCTGATAATGATGATGCTGATAATGATGCTGCTGATAATGATGATGATGTTGATAATGATGCTGAATTATGATGATGATGATGATGCTGATAATGATGACAATGTTGATGATAATGATAACAGTGAAGATGATAATGAAGACAATTAGTAATGATGATGATGATGATGATGATGATGATGATGATGATGATGATGATGATGATGACGATGATGACGATGATACTGATAATGATGATGCTGATGATGATAACGAAAACGTGATGATGATAATGAAGATGATAATGAAGCTGATGATGATAATAAAGATAATGCTGCTGCTGCTGCTGCTGCTGATGATGATGATTGATGTGGATGATGATGTGGATGATGACATGGAGGAGGAAGAAGTTGATGATGAAGATAATGATGACGCTGCTGCTGAAAAGTATGGCAATAATTTAAATTAAATGTGCAGGATTGAAATTAAGTGGTTTACAAACAAAACTTCTGGCAATTAAATAATCCTAACTGGGAACACTGACTGATCTTAACTATTAAATTTATTGTGATGCAGATTGATAACAAATTCTCATCTGACAGAACATTCACAAATATAGAAACATATGTTTATTACTTTCCACAATTACTCAATTTATTATCAGGAATCCCTTGGAATTGCTTTTACCACACATTTTAATTATGTCTAGTTTATGTAATGATATCCTAGGAGAGAAGTGCGTGAACACCTGACGAGACTCCATCACTAGGATAATTACTCGTTAACTAAGCCACATTGAAGAAATTATAATTTAAAAGCCAATGAGTTGTAACTAAGCAAACAGATTTCAAATTTCAATTGCCATTACATTATGCAACCATCTCTTATCGTCTAGCTTTGCCAAACATAATTATGCATGTGACTCGGGATGGGAATAAATAAGATTGATGCAGAAAGTAAACATTTATTATCCACATGGCTGCTACATAGAGGAGCTGACATGAGCACGTTAAAGAACCATAGGAATCTACTTGATAGCAAAAGTAGCGCAAAGTCCCAGATTCATAAGTATCCCTTCCCCTCTCTCTGCATTAGGCAGCGCTAAATAATCTACTGTATACCGATAAAAAGAAGTTTAGCAAGTCAATTGCATGGCAAATTCATTTGCACATATTCTTTGCTATGTGTGGCAGAGATTATTAACAATATAATTAACATAATTAGCAGATATATGCATTGTGTTCGACACAATATCTGCGAAAAATAACAAAATGTTTTAATCTACCTGCTTTACAGATATTATAATTTGTTCTTATTTCAATGTTAAGGGAGGTACTCAATTTTTTTAAACTTTGCATTATAATGTCGTTGTTAGTATCCATTGATTCTGCGTTTTTATGACTTGAGACCCAGAACTGTTATTTAGTGACGTTTAACCATGTTCTTTATCATATTGGTATTTTTAAATATGAAATACGCTGTTTTAACTAAATGGGAGATAACTCTGATACTTACATTGGATCACAACTAATTAGTGAAAGAGAACATCACCCTATGTCATGCAAATGTTGTATAATACTTCACATTATAAAATAGCATTCAATTTCTTTAGGCTAAATGTACATAAGGACTTGCTAAACTTATTTTTTTCAGTATATAATGTGTTTATAACAACATTCAAATTTATATAACAGATGAACAAAGCAGAACAAAAACTGCACCAAATATCGCGATTAAGGCAAAAATATTTATACAGCCAAATAGCAGACAATTTATCTCAAACATATATGTATTGTAATCAACGCCTCCGATAAAATTATTCTGTAATTTGTTTTACAACATACAGCTAACATAATAGAGGTTACCACAGTCGTTACATTCACACGACACTAATTTGCATAAATTACTGAGAAAAAACATACAAAACATAATGTTAAACGTGTGGGCCTGGATATGAATAAAATATTTATGCAAATGAACAGCTTACAAATTACTGTGATAAACTGTGAGGATATTTTACAAGGCATCACAGGATGCTGTGTTGACAGAACAGGTAACAGCTGCTGTCTACCTGTACACTGTACATGTTAATCTATATAAATGTTTATAAAGCCAGAGATGATGTAGAGCCTGTGGATCACAAATAAATTGACTGTTCATGTGTGGTCAACCCTATTTAGTTACTCAATCAACATTTACTGGAGTCTGTCAAAGAGAAAGCAATGTTTAAAGATTCTGGAGTCAAATAATCATGACCTTCAACTTGAACCACCTCCTCTCACTACATAAATAAACATAGGAAAGTGAAGAAAAATGAGCCCAAACAATTTAGGAGATAGGGAAAAGGGTAAACACTGAACTAGAGGGCAAACCAAATATAGGCAGTGAAATAAAGGGCAAAATAAAATTGATGGAATGGGGGGAAAGAGGGGCAAACACAATTCTAGCCCTGGATGAAAGGGCTAACAAATTTCAAACCATGATATAAAGAGCAAACAAAATTCCAGGCGTAAAATAACGGGTAAAACACTAATGGGAAGTGGGATACCAGATCGATGTTTCAAAGTACTCCCTCTTTTATACCATTTTCTTTTTTTATTGACCACAACATGTTTAAATGCGTGCATAAAAAACTCCTTTATGTTAAATGATGTCACAAATTGGGCTAAATAATCCTTTAAAGTCCTGATTTCAATCACAAACAAGTTAACCTTCTCTCATGCAATCAATGTGGAGGTCCTTCTAATGATACGATAATGAGAAGAAAAGCCGTCTGTATAATGAAGGACAAATTTCAAGTCCCAGAAGTTATAATAATATGTTTTTTCTCCAAATTGTTTAGATTGAATTAAAACCTTTTTTCCTATCATGGCCAATACAAATATATAATAAACTGTTCATTATGTGGAGATTTTAATCTTCGGTTAGGTCATGTGAAATATTGAATGGTGTAATTAATGAGGATACACCAATTTATGAGGCATTTTCTGTTTTTTCTTGAGTCACATTCTTGACATTAGGCAGAAAATAAACCGACTCACCGTTTCACATAAACTGCTTGTGCAAAGATTAGACATTGTAACATATAATTAAAAAAAAAAAAAAATTATGAATGATTCAGCTTACTCAAGGAGGGTACTCAAATAGTGGAGTCATTAATTGGGCATCAAGTTTCCAAATTTCTCTTCTGAAAACACAGCAATTGCCAGCGTTCAAGGTTTTATGGAAGTATCACCCATAAGAATACTCCAGGTAATTGAATTGAAATGAATGTTGTTTAACGGCTCATCAACACAGTATAGGTTATTTAGAGCCGCCCCAGAGAGAGGGGAAGGATACATAGGAATCCGAAAACCTGCCCTACTCTTATTATCGAATATATTCCTATGGTTCTTTAACGTGCTCGGAGGATAGACCGATACACAGGACCGCCCGTTTTACGTCCCCATCCGACGGACGAGGCTAAGGTAAAGTGTCTTGCTACTCCAGATAAGCACTAACTTTTAAATATGTCATTGACCAATTAAATCATCCACAACATCTAGGTAAATAAATCCCACAATTTACTTTAAATCACTGACATTTATATATATATATGAATGTTTGCTCATGTGACATCTGTTTAAATAATTAGTTTGACCCCTTCAGAGAACTATGAACCGTCACCAATAATACTTTTGTAACATCCCTCCATTTGCTGTCCATCATTTACTACTTTTGTAACACCCTCAATTTGCTGTCTGTCATTTATTAGCCAGAAATCAGAGTTAATTAGGGGAGTTGGTTGTGTCATATTGTTTCCATGATAATATGTTACTGGTCATTTTGTCAATGTGGCCCCTGGTGGCCCCTGTCCCCATGGACGTATGATTGTCCGAATGACAATACAATTTTAGTCATTTGACCACTTGTTATTTGATTGTTTCTCCACCCACTGTGAGTTCACAGTAGAGAAATGGGATTGTGAAAGAGGGGCGTAATGTCATGGTGCTCGAGTTGTGAGAATTTAGAGTTGAGTCAGTAATATTTCCTTGCCGTCCTAACAACAATGGGAGGATTAGTGCATTTGAATGACATTACCTCAAGTACATATTGATAAATTGAACCAAGTCATTCTTAGGATATATTACGTTATCTTACGCTGCCTGGCACAAAATTATTCAAAATTAATTCTTTCTGACATACTTTTCACAAACCAATGAATAAAATTTCATTTCAGATTCAATTGAAAAACTAAATTCAATTAAACTAATTTAACTGTCAAACATGAAATGGGTATAGCAAGATCATTATCTTTCAGAAGCATAAGCTTGCATATGTTAACAAATAAAAGTGGAACAAATTGGGGTTTTCTTCTTTTTGAATTGTTATGTGTGTGAGGGTGTATTTTGAGTCAACCTTAGAAGGAACCATATTAAGAAAGATTAAAATATTTTAATGTAATTAGTATGCAAACCACTGTTTTCAGGTACCTACAAAAACGGAAACCAGTACTTTAGATGCTAAAGTTATGACATGCTGCAGAAGAAACTGGGAGTAAGAAAGGTATTTCTGATCCAGTTGTTCCGTGCAGAGCCCGTGATACAATTTGATCATGCCCTGTATTGCGTCTGATAACTTCCTGCAGAAATCATGCAACGAGTACTTCCAAACATGCAAAACACCTATAAATTATGCATACATCAAGAAAATAACCATCAGTCTCTTCAAAAGGAAATTAGACCAATCAAAACTTAGCTCAAGACAAGCCCGAGCATTTGTTTCACTGGTAAGTGCATATTTGTTTTCGGCAATGCCTGGGTGTTTACTGAACTCCAGAGTGTTTACTGAACAATGACATTCAGATATCTTTAGATACAGTCCACCTTGTAAAACAATTATGATTTTATAAACAGTAAATTTTTAAAACGTAAATTGTGTAATACTTGAGAAGAAGCACCTGTAGAATAAAAATTTACCGAATGTCCTTTCATTATTCATATTTCTACGCACGTACCTTTCAGGTTTTTTATGGTTTATGGCTACCATTTTATGACTATGCTTTCAAACTTTCAAGTAGCTTCACATTTTTGGCATTATGGTATCGACAAAAACATTTTTTTTATAATAGCAAATGAAAAGCTGCTTTTGCAAATTTGCAAAGCTATTAACATATTTTTTAATATTTTTAATCAAATTCACAGAGTTAACTCCAGGGGTGGATCCAGAATTTGAGAGATTGGGGGAGAGGTGTGGGTGACTTATTTGCATGTGGGTACAATGCATTTTGCACCATTTAATGGTTTAATGGTGTGGGCTCCTTTACATTTTTCAAAGCAGAACATATACATCATTATGAATACATTTTCACATAACTTCAAAGGAGAATGCCATTTCCATTCGCACCCCTCATCCACCCCACCCAGGGTTAGCGTCTGTTCTTAACTACATTTTTCATCTGATTTTCATGAAACTGGGTAGGAAGTATCAATACTGATGTCTAATGGCGCATATTGTCAGGACGTAGTCGCCTCCCCCACCTGGATCCCTGCCTGAACCCAACTCACAGCAATGAACGTTGTTGTCATTAAGCGTGACCAAGAATTAAAACAACCCAACAAAGAAACAGTGTTCAGAGAGAGACACAGGTACTCCAACTTCTTGAGTCGTCATCATAAATCTTTTCCGGTATCTTTTCAAACCTGCCATCATAAAAAAATCTCAATTTTACTAAGAAAACTGGTTGCGATAAATTACTAGAAGATCTAATTAAGACATCGAAATATCATTTTAAAGAAATTTATGACATTATCATATGCCATCATGCACCTGTCCTAAAAACAACCAATCAAAAGGCAAAACATTAGTTTTAAAATGCTGCAGTTAGATTTATCAAGGTACAAGCTGTTAAATTACAGATAAATATTTTATTTTTGTAGCCTAGCTACAGGGTTTTGGAAGTCAATAGATTATGCTGAATCAATAGCCCCTATCCAGATTGTGTTTGCAGGGATTTACATATAAACGTAGGTATAAAAGTCAAACAGGAAATGTAGCATTCAAAAATTACGGTCACAGAAAGCAAGCATAACCTGGCAACCAGCCGTCAAGATTTACCAGGTATCAGGTTTTGTCCACGTACTGCCACATACAGGCATAATGTTAAAAGTCTGAAAAAAAAAGAAAAAAGTTTAACAGTTCACAACACTTTATGTTATTTTGAGCCGCCCCAAAGAGAGGTAATGGATACAAAAATCTGTAAACCTGGTGTCTGGTTTAACGACCTGCCGAGAGAAAACCTTATTGAGCCAGTGAGGCGATAAACCGTGATCTCAAGAGTGCTGTCCAATGTGCAAGTCTGAAAGTGTCATGTCCGTATGAAGGCATCCATCCCAAAGATTGCTTTTAATTAACCTATATATATATATCTGTATAATCACCCTTCGGTCAAAAACATTTCATCTCCTTTTCTCTGAGGTTACTTGGGCCAGTTTAACTACCACAGTGGTAATCATTATCATCATCAGATTGTTGAATGGTGAATGTTGTTTAATAGCTCATCAACACAGTATAGGTTATTTAGAGCCTCCCCAGAGAGAGGGGAAGGATATATAGGAATCCGGGAACCGTGCCCTACTCGGATTATCAAATAGATTCCTATGGTTCTTTAACATGCTCGGAGGATAGACCGATACATGGGACCGCCTGGCTTACGTCCCCATCCGACGGACGAGGCTAAGGGACCTCAGAGGTGGTTTTGTGGCAGAGTGTTTGCCTTGCATGGTCTTGGGTTCGACCATCGAAGACTTAAAATGGTACCAGTAGTTCCCTTGCATGAAGCTCAGCATATTTATAAAGGGTATTGCTAGGACTGGTCTGCCCAGTGACAGTAATAATGTGACTGGGTGGGTTATCATGTCATGTGTCTATGTGACTGGGTGGGGTATCATGTCATGTGCCCACATGACTGGGTGGGGTATCATGTCATGTGCCTACGTGACTGGGTGGGGTATCATGTCATGTGCCTACGTGACTGGGTGGGGTATCATGTCATGTGCCTACGTGACTGGGTGGGGTATCATGTCATGTGCCTACATGACTGGGTGGGGTATCATGTCATGTGCCTACGTAACTGGGTGGGGTATCATGTCATGTGCCTACATGACTTGGTGGGGTATCATGTCATGTGGCACACTATAAAGCTGCGCATAGAGCTCACTGCTACAAGCAGACCCCATCATCCGATATAACAGTTACTGAACGATTGATAAAGCGACTTTAAACCCCATACATACATAAATACTTGAATTTCTCTTTAAAGCTGTATGTAAAGTAACCCACTGTAAGGTCGAAAATCAACTCCGAAAAATGACTCTTGACACATGCCATAATATGCGATACCCAAATACCCAATGAAACAACGACCTTTATATACGATCACTATTTTCTTATACGGTCATGCAATACTACAGTAACTGTTGGATTAATGAATGGGTGGTCTGCAGGTCTGAATTAAACTTGGTTGATAGTGAAAGCGGATGTGGTGAGACTATAAGGAAAGGTATCAAAACAGTTATTAGGAAGCTGATATGATGATGATAAAGATAAAATGGATGAGGATGATACTGATAATGAAAATGATGATGATGATGATGATAAAATTGATGAAAATTATCTTGAACAGGATGAAAACAATGATGATGATGATGATGATGATGATGATGATGACGATGATACAGAAATGATGATGATATTGATGATAATGTTTATTGCTGTTGTCGGAATGCTTAATAAATGAAGCAACACCATGATAAATAGAGTGCTTAATAAATGAAGCAACACCATGATAAATAGAGTAATGATGGTGCAAAAGATAATACTATACACAACGAGGAATGAATCATCATAAAATCATTATAAAAAAAAATCTTTTAAGAAGGATGTTATACTCTTAAGATGTTTAATGCACAAATTATCAGCATCAGACGAAATCTTCTAAATTCCTCCTTTAAGTACTCGAACATAGTCATAAATCTGCAATCTATTATCAATTTAATATTAATTGAAAGAAACGGAGATGATATCTCAAAAGTCTGAATATCATCCGGAAATAATATCTTGCAAGCCTTTACCATATCATTTAAATTCATAAAGAGTCAGCGGAGCATCACATGACCTTACTATGAAAACCTATCCACGACATTCGAATTACACTACTGATGAAAAATTCGAAAATCCTGGTCAAAAGATCTGATTCAACGAATGAACTAACAAACTTCACAAGGGACAGGGTAAGAAATGTGGTTGAACTGCGTGTCACGGAGTTAATTCAGAACTATTTGAAAAGATTTTTGCAAGTTGGTAATTTCGCTGTAACAAAGCTCCGACAGTTAGGGTATATTGATTAGTAAATGTCAATAAAAAAAATCATAGGGATAATGACTGCAGTAGAACGTTGGCAATATGCGTGATATAATGCCGTCTCTGTTTAATTTCGCACCTCAACAATAAACGTAAGATAAATATAAGATAAACGGCAAGTTTTGATGTTTGTTGATAAATAATATGAACGGTGGGTACATACAAATATGCGACTTATTGTCGTCTTGTTTGTAGAACATGTAAACACAAACATTAGATCATTTACCGTTAACAAAATAAAAAGTTCATAAAGAAGTCATTAGTTGTATTTGTATGTTTCATCAAAGCAATTTGGAAGCAAAATAATGGCTGAATTCATGTCTTGTTTTCACATAGAATTATCTATGTATGTATGGGGTTTATCGGCCATGTTAACAACCTCTCAGTCATATTGTAAAGGTGTCTACTTGTATTAGCTACTTGTATTAGTAACGACATCTCCGTGGCCGAATGGTTAATGACGTTGCGTTGTAAATCTTCGCCTCTCACCGCTGAGGGTTCGAATCCCACTGGGAGCTCGACTTGTGAGGAAGTTCTTACGGATGGCAGGAGGTGACAGTACTGGTTCTACCCAGGAAAAGTGGGTGGTCTGCCTCCACCACAAAAAATCGACAGTCATATATAACCTTACATATGTTGAAAATGACATAAAACACCATACAAACAAACAAACAAACTTGTATTAGTGAGCTCAATGCTCTTTATGCATCACTTGAATATCAGGCCATAGACACATGAAATAATACCCCTCCCAGTCACATTATACCAGCCAGTCCTAGAACTACACTTTACATGCTGAACGTCAAGCAACCGAGCTACCTGGCTCCAATAATATGAATTCTTTGGTGAGGTATGACTGAGAATTGAACCCCTGACCTCCCACAATCGAGGCGGAAGCTCGACCACTAATTCACCACTGAGGTCTTTTCACATAAGTATGATGTTCGTTGATAGTGCTCATCTCAGTATTGAATCGAATGTTGTTTAACGGCTCATCAACAGAGTATAGCTTATTTAGAGCCGCCCCAGAAAGAGGGGAAGGATACATAGGAATCCGGGAACCTGCCCTACTCTTATCGAATAGATTCCTTTGGTTCTTTAACCTGCTCGGAGGATAGACCGATATACGGGACCGCCCGGTTTACGTCCCCATCCGACGGACGAGGCTAATCATCTTAGTAAAGGACTTGCTTGTGCTGAATTTGAGTTGAATTGAGTTTTACAGCGCACCAACCCAAAAAGGTTATATGGTCCAACATCTTTGGGTTTGTGGGGGAGGTGGGGATTTTACCCCTTCGCCTGATAAGCAGTGGTCCCATTCTTGCCTGGTAACCACACGGGGCAACTCGACATGTCTGGGATACAGTGGGAGATTGAAGCAGTTTTTTGTGTGTTTTTTTAAAACAAATTTGATTGGCTTAAACGCTACCAAAAGTCCAAAAACATGTAAAAAAACACCAAAGGAAGCTGTTACTTTTCTCTAAAGATATAAAATATCCGACAAGTGCAAGTTTTGAACAGTTTCTAAAAACACATTTTCAAATACAAATTTACATATTTCTGGTCTCTTTACAATCATTTAGTAAATTTAAGTTTTTTAAAAATTTCCCACGATTAATTTAAAATAAATGTTTTCCGTTATTATTAATAAAACACAGTGACAGCATTCTTTGTTCATGATCGCTAATTATGCTGAAACGCTGTGTCCCGCATACGCAGATAACACAAATTTAACCATATTACCACGGAAACTCCAATTTTACACATGACTTACAAAGTCAATGGTGTGTACAATTGCAGAAAACTAAATAAATAATAATTTGAATATCATTTTAAGCTGGCACTTTTCAAATGTAATCTCTTTGATTTATTATCCAGCTATTTGAATCATTCGATCATTTAGGCCAATTGTTTTTTATTATTTGTTTTACAAACGTGTCACATGAAAAAGATAGTTTCTGAAAGTCATAAAAATTAAATATTGCAATTAATTGTGTCAGCAAATCAAATTCCTCTTGAATGAATGAATGAATGAATGAATGTTGTTTTACGGCATGTCGACACATAAATAGGTCATATTGTGCGCAAAAAAAAATCCTCTTGAAAAAAGAAAATAAATAATCCGAAATTCATAAAAGAGCAAAGATGAGATGAAATAGATTTTGGAAATGTCCATTTACAAAATAAGAAACATAGTTGTTGAGTATGTTAAAAGCCTTTAAAGAAAATTAACACCTTCATTGAAGCGGTAAAAAGACATTTTTTGTGATGTCATAACATTCTTGCAAAAGCCATAAATAACTGGAATCCACGTATACAAAGTAGATACAAATTTAGTTTTAATCAAACATCAACATGTCCGCCCTTTTGCTCCTAAATATAATATCCGAAAACAACATTTTTTCTTTGTTATTCCTTTCATGCCCAAACATGCCAAGAGACAATGTTCCTAAAACAAATAATAAACAAGAGGTCAATGACCTTGAAGCTCTACTGATTGATTTTGATTTCAGGAAGTAGTGACTACAAACTTGATTTTTGAAAATCTATTTTTAGCCGTGGCGGCCATCTTGAATTTCCAGCCGACCTGAAATTTTGCTAGGATCAATTAGACATCAAGAGCAACATTTCTGTGAAGTTTCATGAAAATCCGTCAAGTACTTTCAGAGGAGTAGTCGCTACAAGTTTTCATTATATAACTCTATGTAAACAAAGATGGTCACTGGCAGCCATGTTTAACGTCGAATCAAGATAATGTTCAACTCGGATAACCATCATGTCATGCTGATCATTTTAGAAAAAGTCCCATATCAATATCTCTTAAAGTTTTCAAGAAGTCGTCGCTACAATCTTATTTTTTTTAAATCTATTTTTAGCCGTGGCGGCCATCTTGATTTTCCGGCCGACCTGAAATTTTGCTAGGATCAATAAGACATCAAGAGCAACATTCCTGTGAAGTTTTATGAAAATCCGTAAAGTAGTTAGTTTAAGAGGAGAAGTCGCTACAAGTTTTCATTATATAACTCTATGTAAACAAAGATGGCCACTGGCAGCCATGTTTAACGTCGAATCAAAACGATTTTCGACAAGGACCAACATCATGTCATGCTGATCATTTTAGAAAAAGTCCCATATCAATATCACTTATAGTTTTCAAGAAGTAGTCGCTACAAACTTGTATTTTGAAAATTTATTTTTAGCCGTGGCGGCCATCTTGAATTTCCGGCCGACCTGAAATTTTGCTAGGATCATCTAGACATCAAGAGCAGCATTCCTGTGAAGTTTCATGAAAATCCGTCGAGTAGTTTCAGAGGAGTAGTCGCTACAAGTTTTCATTATATAACTCTATGTAAACAAAGATGGCCGCTGGCAGCCATGTTTAACGTTGAATCAAAACGATTTTTGACTAGGATCAACATCATGTCATGCTGATCATTTTAGAAAAAGTCCCATATCAATATCACTTATAGTTTTCAAGAAGTAGTCGCTACAAACTTGAATTTAAAAAATCTATTTTTAGCTTTGGCGGCCATCTTGGATTTCACATCAACATGAATTTTTGCTAGGATCAACTAGACTTCATGGGCAACATTTCTGTAAAGTTTTATGAATATCCATCCAATAGTTTCAGAGGAGTAGTCGCTACAAATAAAAGTTAACGGACGGACGGACAAACTTGTATTTTGAAAATTTATTTTTAGCCGTGGCGGCCATCTTGAATTTCCGGCCGACCTGAAATTTTGCTAGGATCATCTAGACATCAAGAGCAGCATTCCTGTGAAGTTTCATGAAAATCCGTCGAGTAGTTTCAGAGGAGTAGTCGCTACAAGTTTTCATTATATAACTCTATGTAAACAAAGATGGCCGCTGGCAGCCATGTTTAACGTTGAATCAAAACGATTTTTGACTAGGATCAACATCATGTCATGCTGATCATTTTAGAAAAAGTCCCATATCAATATCACTTATAGTTTTCAAGAAGTAGTCGCTACAAACTTGAATTTAAAAAATCTATTTTTAGCTTTGGCGGCCATCTTGGATTTCACATCAACATGAATTTTTGCTAGGATCAACTAGACTTCATGGGCAACATTTCTGTAAAGTTTTATGAATATCCATCCAATAGTTTCAGAGGAGTAGTCGCTACAAATAAAAGTTAACGGACGGACGGACAGACGGACGGACGGACGGACAGACGGACGGACGACGGACGCCGCACCACGGCATAAGCTCTGCTGATCTCTGATCAGTAGAGCTAAAAACATATCTGCCTTAATGTGTACTCAGTGACTTTATTTGATGTCATTAACATGATCTGTTTCAATTAATGCTCTGATTTTGTGATCAATTGAATTTATCCCAAGGTATACCGCTATTGTCAAATCGATATAAGGAAATGTTACATGGCTCGATCTTGTTGCCGTGGTAATGTTACAGTTTTTCAGGAAATGTGTCAACCTTGTATCTATTGGTTCCTGGCATGTCTCCCTGACATGAAATGTGTGATCAGAATAGAAATATTACTTTGAATAAAATATAGATTGTTTCCATGACAATGTAGATTTTTACAGTTTTGACTTTTAATTCACACGATGATGCAGGAATTCAGAGACAGGAAAACCACATTGCCAGCTCCCCTTGCCTCCATGGCTGGGGTACTAAAGATGGTGCATTTAAATATTTCTCGCCTCTCATTGTTGTGGGTTCGAAACTCACAGGGAGCTTGACTTGTCAAGTGAGAAAGTGTTGATTTTTACGTCTGGCAAGAGGTATACAGTACCCATGAAAAATGGGGCGGTCTGCCTCTACCATAAAGAAACAACCGTCTTGTATGACCCAATATATGCTAAAAATGACGTAAAACATCATTCAAACAAACAAACAAAAAACAATAACAAACAGACGATAAATTCAGAGCCTTACCAACCAAACCTTGGCATTTTATATCGCGCCCGGATGCTACTATTAGGGGGAAATGCGGTGCTTTTTCACATTCTTTGAAGAATCTGTTCTTTTATCGGAGAAGAAGATGACAATGATCATTTTATATCTGCTATACCATGATTGTTGGGAATAACCAAATACATCAATAATCCAGAAAAATCCAGAAAAATTGAATAGTGGGATTTTAACAATTGCAGGAAGGATGTCCATTCTTCTAATTGACTAATCCTTCTATGTTTTCCCCATAATTCCTTGTTAATAACATCCAAAGGAAACCATATTGACAAGGTGAATGGTATAACCATGGCGACGAAAATTCCTTTTATGGAAGTTGAACCTGTTGACTGAAGTACTAGTAATCTGGCCTATTTATAGCTCACGGTCACTAGAAGGATTTTGTCAGCTTCTTGGTCAAGACACTTTCCCTAAGCCCTTTGAGGTTTGTTTTGCCTCAATTTTCAGAATGTAACTTTTGTGTGGTGCCATCACTTTCTTTTTGATGCTTCAGGACATGGTTATGTCACATGACATGTAGTTTAATAGAGACCTATGCCCTGCATGGGTTTGCTCTCTTTACTATTACAAGGAGTACCCATGGCCGAGTAGTTAGAGCCTCTGACCCCTTGCCCCTCACTGCTGTGGATAGAACCTGGGTAGAACCACTGACATTCCGCAAGCCAGCTGGATAGATTCCTTCCATAAAGATTCCTGGTACCACGAGGGATCGAATCCACAGCAGTGAGGGGCAAGGGGAAAATTGAGGCAAAACAAACCTTTATAGAAGAAATGAAGGTAACCTAAAGATAGACAGAATTGAACTGAATGTTGTTTAACAGCTCATCAACACAGTATAGGTTATTTTTAGAGCCGCCCCAGAGAGAGGGGAAAACATTAATCTCTTATGAAAATGCAAAATCTCTTTGCATCTTGTCCTCTAAGCCTTTTGGAGATAAACTATCTGTCATGACAAGGACAAAGTATTCACTACACAGAGTATATATACCAGGAGACTATCTTTAGGGACAATGTCATAAACACGGATTTGGAAGAAGTAAACAATTGCTTTCTTTTTAAGTGGTTTTTATTTTATTTTAATAACAAAGTTTTTGTTAAATCCGAAAGTCATCTGTTCTACAAAGGAAGGCTCCAAAACCCATTAAATAAGTGAAAAGTAAGAAATTGAAATCAAGAGACTAGTTTAAAAATAATACTCATAATGTGGTGTGATTAGATGTGTTAACCATATAAAGCAGAAGTATTCAAACAGGAAATGTATTATACCCAGCACACAGTCCACAAAAAGCAGGCATTCACAACAAGAACCTAATGTTTGAATCAAATACTTATACATTTTAAAACACCGTTTTTAAGTAAAGTGGACAGGGTTTGTGAAATATTTGGTTGTATATAATTTAAATAGTAATTTTCACCATTTGTTCGAAAGTTACTTATATGTGTTATTCCAATTTTATTTTATTTTTTGCTGTTATTAATTATGCTTTCTTCTTTCTTTTTCCATAGCTTCATTATAGTTATTCATCTTAGAGCTTGTTTCTTTTGTACAAATTTAGGGTAAACGAGTGTATGTGTGTTAAAGTGTATGCAACGTTTAGTTTGAATGCAAACATTTAACATTTAATATTTAAAAACAATATTGCCTTTATTAATTACTGCTTTATTTGATGTGTTCTGTCATTTGTAAATTTGTATATAATAGAGGGCCCCATGGAAGATTAGTTTATAACTAAATGTGTCACCCTCTGTAAATAAAAAAAAACTATTATTATTAATATTATTATTACAATCAACAATCACAAGTTGATGCAAAATATACAGCATCACAAACATTAAAAGGTGAGCAACAAAGGTACCGCCTTGGAGTGGCAATTTTTTTTTCTTACTTTATGACCTTGACCTATATACTGCAGTTGAAATAAAGCTTAAGTACAAAATACAGAGCTCCAGATAAGCTTTAATGTCAAAAAGTATTTACTCCCTAAATAAATCTGCAGTGCTGATTTTGAATTTGTTTAAAGAATAAATGTTATTTGCCATTTTTATACGGAATTGTAAATTGTCAATGCTGATTTTTACTCCTTTATTTTATTTTTTTTTAATTCCGATTTCTTCAATGTTGATGCTAAAATACCCCAAAAACTCTCTATCTGGAATAAGGGTGCGGATTTCACATAACACGTTTAAAAGCTTGCCGTATATATTTATCATATATCTATATTATATGATGGGATGCAAACATAAACTGGATCAATTGTGGACATCTTTGCCGTCATCCTATCAGCGAGTATAATTGCGTCATTGAACCATCATCGATACGGTGACACACAGAGAAGATAGATAACAAGTTAGAATTTAGACCCATGAGACACCTCAATAGATAACTTATCAATCGTCCAGCGATACATTACAAACATATGCATAATACGGCAAATACAGGTGCTCAAGTACGACATATAAAACGGAGAAACTTGAACTCGATCGACACAAACATCTTACATCGTCAGCTTCGTGCAATATGATCCAGTAAGCACATATGGACGTCTACTGCACTTAGTTGAGTCATTCACCAAGGTGATTTATATGTAAATGTAAATGAAATCTAATTAAACATGTTTTTTTTGTTTTTAAAGGGACACTGTCCGTAACTTTTAGCTTATAAAACACACAATAATTATGAAAATCCACTTCGTGCGTTTGAACTCGCAGCCCAAACTAAAATTACCTTTTCTTTACACTCGCAGTAATAATAGTGTGCATGAGCGTAAAGTAGTCGGACAACGCTCCCAACTGAGCTAAGCGGGCTATACATATTACGGAAAACATACTATGGTCAAAACCTAATGCGCTAATGGAAGTCATGTGATCGCAGGAAAGGTAAATATTGTGGGTCCCACTTTATTTACATATAATAATTAAAACTTCTTTTTTTTCAAACTCAAGGATGTATTCCTACATACTTCTTACGGTCTATCCTCATGTTTTCATGTATACATTTCACTGAATAAAAGTCAGACAGTTATTTGGTTATGCTCAATATCTGCTTACTTACGGACAGTGTCCCTTTAACGACTAACAAAACATTTAAGTAGAACTTAATTTCAGTTTCAGTTGATTTAACGCCACTACATATATATAATGGGCTGTTCCTTCTTCAAATTAAGACCATTCCATTTATGTGACAAAAGGGTGTTTTGAGGGAAATGACTGATCAGCAGACATACATTGTAAACCCTGATCTGTCTGTGAGTTACTCACAGGCTGATCTGGGTTTACAATGGACGCAAAGGCTATTATAGTCGTGCTTAGCGAGTTAAGGGTTAAAATACCCAAAATGGATGGTTTAAGCAGTATCAGCAATATATAATTATTTTTGTTAGACTTTCTACTTTTTTGTTTTGTTTAAACATATTTATTTTACACTGATTGCAAAACAAGTTCTTGCAACTTAGATTATTCACTCTCGATGGCTTCAATGTGGATTAATTATCTTGCTCAAGGATAAATAACGTGGCCGCGATGGAGGATAGAACCCACAACTTCTCGATCAGGAGTTCGGCGCTCTACCATTGGACCACGCACTCCACAAACTTTCTACTAGAAATGATCTCTTTTTTTATTTAACCCAAAACTGTCTTATTTCATTTTAGAATTATTTGTTAGGCTCTTCTACATACAATGTGAAAATGCATAAAACAAACTTTTATGTTTATAAATGCATGTTCATTGATTTTTTTCCCCTTTTTTCAGACACACAAAAAACCTTCCCTGAATATTTAATGCCCTCTTTGTTTCTTGTTAAACACAGACACTGCTCAAGCCAGCTTAAAACAACATTATCTATCAAGTATAGTACAAAAGACAGCCATCACCACATCATGACATGTCTACATATCACATCCTAAAACAAAACCAATCATGAGGGAAAGTCAACTAGATCATGACAATTGTAAAGATCAATAACAAAACACTACACTGTCCCAAATCAATCATCCACAATGTTGGGAGAAATATTAGACAATTTTTGACAACTCTGGGCAGGGTGAGGAGTGTACTATACTGTAGGGTCCTAATCACGGATTGCATCACATGACAGGTCTGTCAGCCTGAAGTGATGGCGCACACACTGGGAATATTTATGACAGGGTAGTTAACTTATCTCAAAAGTTCCTGAAACACTTCAACCATGCCGTAATAATTGATTACGCGACCTCTATAAAGATATGGTGACAAAGTTCTTATCAAATATCAATAGTTTTAAGTAGACAAATTACAGTATTATTTATGATAAAGCGATAAATTAGCACAAAATCTGAATGTCTGAAAAATCTCAAGAAAAGCAATGTTGAATGCTTTGTTGGAGAGTCATCCTACAGTTTATAGTCCCTCCATCTGTAAAGGAACACAGAATAACACGACTGACACCATCTTTATAAAGGCAAGCCAAGAACATGAGAAAATGTCTTCCGGTAAATCAATGTTTATTTGTGATCTTCACTAAATGGCTTACTGGTATAACATACTAGTATCTAAAACTTAATAATGTACGCAATAAAAAAAGAACAAAATACTGGCATTTTATGGCATTATTTGTTCATAATTACGCCAAAACATGCAATATGTTGTGTCAACTTGTAGAGGTTGCATGTACAAGATCAATGAAAAGTTGCAGTGAAAATTATCGGTTTCCTCCTAAGGTAATAAAACATAAGCTTTAAACATGACCTTGGACACAAATTGGAAGAAAACATTAGATTTACCGGAGATTTGAACCAATTTTTGTTCTATTTTTAATAATGGTGACCATATCAAACTTCCCCTGGATTAAGAACAACTAAAGTTACATGAAAATCTGTCTTTTAGTATAGAGGTATAGTCCTCATAAAACAATGTTTGGCAATTGATGTTAAGATATCAGGGCCATGTTTTAGTAAACATCTGATGAAGTCACAATTTTTTTCACCCAAATATTCAATGTAGACAATTATGTGTGCACGTAGTGCAGGAATATCACATGTATAAGAAAATGAAATGAAATAACGTTTATTTGGAAGGCATAATTCATAGTAAAGCATTTAAGAAATTAATTTGCGATCAAAATGGTCGTAAGTTGTTTCATGAAACGGGGGCCCAGACTTCATCTCATCTCGTTGAAGGCTGAATCATCTAAGCTAGTCTAAGGACAAAACTAGAAAGAGCAATTCCAAAATATGTTGGTAGATAATGCAACAATGACAATCTTAACGAAGTGACTGACAAGGAAGAGGACAATTATGACTCTAAAGAAGTTGACACTCCAGTGAAGCTAAAGACAAGGAAGAAGCTGATGACGACAAGTCTTTACCAGCATTATTTTCAAATGAAGACTTTTGACCTATAAAAACAATACAAATTAGGTCAACATGCATGTTTTTATTAAAAATTATCGCCCAAGAGTGTTTTGACCCAATTCTATATTTTTGAAAATCCACATGGTATAATTTCACGTCAAATGACACACTTTCTGACGTTATGTGACGGCAAGACTTCGAATCATATCATTTTTTGTCAACTAATTATTGAAGTAAATAAATTCCACTATATTATAAATGAAACAAGTGAAGTACCAACAGTGGTGTGAATGCCGGATTTTGAATTTAACATTTTAACTAAAATATCTAAGTAAAAAGGGGGATAATTCTGGTAAAATACAAGACAGAGTTATGGTTCTTGTCAAATAACATTGTGTAATGATTATGAACATGTGTGCCAAGTTTCAAACCTTTCCGACATTTTCATTCTTGAGAAATAAGGAAAGACAAAAACTTTAACCAAAGACTTTAACTAAAACATCAAAACCCGTAGACAGACGGACAGACAGACAGATGGAAAGACAGACGGAAATCGTCAAACTATCAGCCTGGATTTGCTACGCAGCTTACAAATGTAAGATACTCAACACTCTTACAAGATTCTCAATTTCATAATTATGCAGGTAAGATAATAATTTTGCCTTGCCTTGTGACACAATGTTTACTCTATGATATTATACCAGACAAGTTTTAAAGCCTTCTGAATCGCGCCGGTATCGATTTAATCAAACTGATAGTTCAATATTTGCTTGGAAAGGATCTTTTCAGTACACTTTTATGTGCGACACGTTTTTTTAATGGATAATGATAAAGCATAATGAATATGAAAGTCAGAAAGTGTTTGCTTAATGTTTTTGAATTGGAAGGCACTGTGGTTTTTCATAATAGCAGAGTCATCCCAAGCGTCAATCTCGACCACATTACCGCGCGCTCTTACTTCGAACAAACATAACAGTCTAAAGCTGGTAAATTTAAAGGAAGAAAATGGAATTTTGGGCAATAAGTGTTTTTTCGATCGTTTTATTGCGAGGGATGAACACAAAATGTTTGTTACTATTTATAAATAAAGAACAAGATATAATAGATTTGCAGTCAGTCCTTGATTTAGTCTCTAAACTTGTTTTTAACTGAAAAATAATCCCAAATATTATGCTTAAACTTTTTTTTTAAATAAAGCGTCCTAAAATCTGACATTTCATTTGAACTGGCAGAGTGATTTTTTTTTTAAATTTTATCTTAAGTTTTGATAAACTTGAACAAGTTGCCAAAAAGGAAGTCAACGTATTATCAGAAGGTAAATTTTAATCGCCCATTGTTCTAACGTTTATCTCACACAGGGCTATCACAAATTACTGTACAAAGTGTGCGACCATTTTGATAAGGACAATTTTAACTAATAGACAGATCACAGTTGGTCACAGTTTGTCATGCTTATCAAAAACAAACCTACTAGAATTGGCCACTATTCTGAGAAGTATTATGTTCATGTTTTCAATTTAAGGTCAAATTTAATTAGTCATATCAAATTGCAAAATACTGAATATATAATTCAATAACAATTAATTTACCTTCTTAAAAATAGTTTTTTAATAACTTGGATAAAGGCCATTTGGAAATATGATCATCTATATTGATGTTACATATTTTCTTTTTTACTTTTCTTCCACACAAAATGAAAGCCAATATTACTACTTTGTCTGTGTATTTTTTACTGTACATGTATTTTCATACAACTGTGCTAAGGATCACTTTTTTGCTGTCTAAATTTCTTGCTGAAATAAATAGCATTATTTCTATTTTACATGAAATTTAGGGCATTGTATGGTCATGTGATCTCATGACTTGATTCAAATTGTGGAATTGCTGAAGTATCAATATAATTAATATCGTTATTTAGAATTAATTTCTGATAAAACTATATGGAACAAATAAAAGTGATCCTTAGCAAATTTTGAGTATTATAGTTTGATCAATTTCAAACTGAATAGAGGTACCATTTTATATTCATAGAAAATGTTACTTTTTAAATGCTTGTGTGACATTTTATCACTTAAGGCCACAAAAAAAAGAAAAGAAGTAGCAGCTCTGTTTTTGTAAATAACAAACACACGCTAAATATTTGAATTAAAAGTCATACATGTTTACCAGGCAATCAAAATTGTACAGTACTTGATAAACTTGTATAAGATAAACTTGTATGATACACGTGTACATGTATATACGAGGCAGATAAACTCATACATGTATATATTCTTTATCGTCCTCAGCTTCATCATCATCCAACAGGCATTCAGGTGTGTCAAAATTAATGAAATAATAAACTTGCTTACCTATCAAACATTCAGTTAATCCAATTTCCAACACCATGTAAATAGTAAATTAACATCCATACATTTATTCCCACGGAATGTTAATTTAAAAAAAAAGAAATCACAAGGTAACTTCTACAAAACTTAAACTGTATCTCAAAACCTATGTTCAAAGTGGTACTAAAGAAAACAAAGTAGCCCTTCTGTCAAATATCAGTAGCTTGGCACGCAATTTAAAATCCGCATGTGTCGAGAAAATCCGAAGAATAAACAATTTTCTACACATACAACCTTCTTTCAACCACAAATAAACTGTTTCACATGAATAGTTCTCTATTATTTTCAGTTAATAATCCATTTATTAATATCTAACTCCAATTAACTGCAAATATGAGCATATTATTACAGATGTAAATTTCACAGGTAAACTTTACCTCAGGTGTATTTACTAAACTGTAGTAGTACTACAACGGGCAAAAATAGACGACCTGAGTGACAGGTATCAGCCTATAGGCTCCGCCCCCAAGAGTCTCTAATCCGTCATATCAATAACAGCGAATCACATTTACTGCACTGAAGAGTTCATTTGACTAAAATATACCAAGATGACATGATTGGAAAAGCAGATTTTTTTTTATTTAGAGGAAAGGAAATCATGGAAATAAACTTTAAATATTGTTGTTTTTTTTAGAATGCTACACTTTAACATAAATTATTTTATCATTTATATCATACAATGAAAAATATGGCTGTCTTTGATATAAAAAAAGAAAAAAAAAATAACATAAAATTATATTCCACTACAAGACTTAATTTTATGAAGACATTAACTTATCTTTTCATCAATCATATACTGAAAATGTTTTTGCACACCACTTTAAAAATTATACTACACCATCCGAAAAGTATTAAAAAAATGTCTTTAACCGAGAAAAGGAGTAAGCATAACCTTATAACGAATTTTGAGAAGACAAAAACTGGTGTTACACTGAAATTTGATATAGAACCCTCGTTTTACTTTAATAACCGTAAAAAAATCAAGTGGTAAGAAGATTATATCCTTAACAATTTGAAATACTAGCAACCGATACTTTATAATTATAGTAAAATGATATTTTTGCTGCGCAAATTTAGGTAAAAAATAAAATATAGTCTATAGCAACTGCTGATATTTTAATATTGTAAATGCATCGACTTGTTTTTTAAATACAAATAGGAAAGCAATATATTATGTTTCACGTTTTGCAGTATCCATGTTTTCCCGCAATATTTCATTTTTTGTCACAGGAAATGAGTGCGCCGCTCACACCGCAACCCCCACCCCCACACCCCCAACTGAAATAAACTGTTTAACAGCTCATTAACACTCTATCTTAGCTAATTTAGAGCCGCTCCAGACAGAGAATGGCTCATCAACACAGTATAGGTTATTTAGAGCCGCCCCAGAGATAGGGGAAGGATACATAGGAAACGGGGAACCCTGCCTTACTCTTATTATCAAATAGATTCCTATGGTTCTTTAACATGCTCGGAGGATAGACCGATACAAGGGACCGCCCGGTTTACGTCCTCATCCGACGGACGAGGCTAAGGAAAAGTGTCTTGCCCAAGAACACACCCACCAGACTCAGTGGCACCACGGAGGTTGTTATTACGATATTCCTATACATGATACTGCCTGGTGTACGACCCATACGACGGATGAGGCTAAGGAGGCGTCTTCCCCAAGGACACAATAAAGAAACCCAGTGGTGCCAGAGTGACCCAAGGCCCAAAACCACGACACTCACCTCAGACTGAAGTTTCAGCGACCCAAGACCCATACCTTAGATTTTGCAGTGCCAGAATGATCCAAGGCACATACCCATGACCCTCACCTCAGATTTTGCAGTGCCAGAATGATCCAAGGCACATACCCATGACCCTCACCTCAGATTTTGCAGTGCCAGAATGATCCAAGGCACATACCCATGACCCTCACCTCAGATTTTGCAGTACCAGAATGATCCAAGGCACATACCCATGACCCTCACCTCAGATTTTGCAGTGCCAGAATGATCCAAGGCACAAACCCATGACCCTCACCTCAGATTTTGCAGTGCCAGAATGGTCCAATGCACAAACCCATGACCCTCACCTCAGATTTTGCAGTGCCAGAATGGTCCAAGGCACAAACCCACGACCCTCACCACAGACTTAGCAGTGCCAGAATGATCCAAGGCACAACCCTCACTTCAGACTTTGCAGGCTTAAGGATAACAAATATTTTTTGAATAATAGTAAATTGCTATCAAAGAAGAAAATGTTTACAGAGGCATAAAAATACCAGTTTATTAAAATCACCACAAAAATACAATTTATTACAATAACAAGAAGCAAACGAGACAGAAAACTTGTTATTTCCTCAATTAACTATTTATCTAACAGCACATATTACTGGGTGTGTATGCATTTCTTTCTCAGAATTCCTGGAAATCATTAACATTTCAACTGATAAAACTTTGATAAAAACCGCATAAATTTCAAAGACTTATCTATCATTCACCATGGAAACAGAAGCAAAAATAATCCATAAACCTTTCTTATCGGCATATCGAGAGTATATTTCAATGCTAAAAACTCGACTACTGGAGGGGGTGTCTATGGCGCACAGATAAATCAAATTATGGTCTGTGTGTTTAAGATGAAGACGTTTTTGTTAGTATTATGATAGGTTTTCTTATCATATAGCATTCCACCTAAAGTTTTCCCGCCTAAAAGAAAACGTTGGTTTTATTTTTGTTATGACTTTTAAAGACAATATCAATTTATTTTATTTAATAATAATCAGTCAGTTTAGAGTTACACATAATAACCTCCTTTATTTTATTCGTTAAAGGGAATGCAGCGAAGCAGCCAAACAAGCACTGTTATTGAGAGTTCTGAAAAACTTGACAAAAGGTGAAAGAATTACCCAAATCGGATGATGAACAAAAAAGATATGACCATTTGAAGGTTGTTCTAAAACGGGCAAAGGAGCTGCCATTTTTAGAACTATGATATCATAGTTTCAAATTACCATATAAATATCATTGAAGCAAAGAAAATCGCTGCAAATGAATGCAAAATCCTTTACTGGTCACATAAAGCATTATTGTCATTAAGTATACATATTTCATACAGTTGTTAGTTTTTCTCTATAAATCAGTAAATTTTCATATTTATAAATATTCCATATATGGTCATTTAGAACTGTGATGTCATAGCTCTCAAAGTGGCGGCTTCCATATCTGTTTCAATGGAAGCTTCAACTGATCATAACTTCTGTCTTTATCATCCGATTTTGATCATTCTTTCACCCTTATTGAAGTTTTTCAAACCTCTCAATATTAGATGGTTTGGCTGTGTCGCTACATACCCTTTAAATGCCTAGATTGATCTACAAACGAGTTCTAAGTTAATAATTCTGTTTCTGTCTCAAGAACAAGGGCTATAACTCCTGTGTTTCTGGAGCAATTAGGCTGGTTATCTGACCTATTGTGACTATAAACATTGTGGCCAAGTTTCGTAAAGATTGAATAAAAAAATACTCAACTTGAAGAGTGGAAACCAAAACAGACAGAACCACTGACCGTCTGACCTACCAGTGCAAAGCAATATACCCCTTCTTCTTCTTCGAAGGGAGACATAATTATTTACATATAAATCCTGTTGGTTTACCTGTTATATATATTGCATGACTTGGAACCTTCAACAACATGTTTCATCTCTTCTGTACATTCACCACCCATATTATGGAGTCCATCATCTTTTGCACTTATGATTCCCCGAGGAACTATGAATAAATAATCGTAAAGGTCCATATCATGCAATACAAGAGCAGGTTGCATTATATATTATTTACAGGTAAATAAATTAAAATTTCCAGAGAGAATAAAGCTTGATAACTTGTATACAGGGCTGCACAGTTTGAAGCTCAAATTTTCCCAATTGAAATTGTAGTTCAAATTTCAGATAGTTTATATGTTGAAGCAAATTACTGGTAAAAAGTGTGTTTTTTTTCGCACGTGGAAGAAGGGAGTTCAGTGAGTGGCCTGAATTGAATTGAATTGGGAGTTCATAGTCACACCAACAGCTAAGGTCATATGGCAACTTTCCATCTTCAATTGGTGGAGGAAGACCTCCACGCAATTTTCATGCATGGGCGTGCACCTGAGTAGAACCAACGACGTTCTGCAAGCCAGTTGGATAGCTTCCTCACATAAAGATTCCTAGGCCCCTGAGGGATCGACCCCACAGCGGTGAGGGGCAAGTGATTGTGAGTGGCCTGAAGTATGTATATCTTCTGATGGCAGCTAGTAGTTTTGATTCAAGGGACACACAGCAATCTTGATTTCTTTAAAACTCGCAGTATCCTGTTGTTTCTTCTTTATAACTTGCACATTTGCTAGTCATTAATAATAATTACATTAATAATTCAAAGCAAATTTGGTTAATATAAAACATAAACCTTTTGTAGAATAACTAAGGAAAACTGAAATATTCAATTATTTCTTTTAATTTAGTTATAATTATACAAGCAGTTTTAAAAGTCAAAACGATACTGTATAAATAATTAGAGGTACTGATTTTAATTCTTGATAAATTCCATTACGTCTCCCTTTAAAATACATGTCATTTGTTTTATAGGAAGATCAAGTTAACTAAATATATTAACAAAACATCTCTTAGGTATACTAAATACTTACATATGCTTTTTTTGTAAATTTTCAATACACATTCTTACAATTAAAGTGCATTTAAAAATATTTCAAATAGGCTAATCTTCCCACTTTTTCATCATTAAGTACTTATGACAACATTCCCTTTCATGAACATTACCGTTTGAATTCAACCCCCTCGGGCCACCTGCACCTTTAAGAAAATTGAAAGGCAAATATAAGATGTTTGCTTTGGCAATTGGTGCAAGCCAAATTTGTTTTTATTTTTGTAAGCTTAAGGCGACCATGCAGAGAAAAACTAAGTCAAATGTATTAGGCTCAAATCCTGTTGACTCTTCACGAATTAACCTGTCAGAAGGAGGTTTTGGCCAATTACGGCAATTATCACAGTGAAATGGATTAAGCGTCCATTCAGTGTGACATAATCTCATTAATCTGTAGACCCTAAGACTATTATGTTACATTGCACCTATTGTGTGCACAAACAGTGTAGTCAATTATTTTATGTCCTGCAAAGATTGCTTCTGAAATGTCTAGGAAATGTCACGATTAAGTAATTTAATTCTGAATCAACTGTTTCATGTATGACTGTCTTAATGATAGGGTCATTCTTGTTGAACACTATCCAGTTTATTTAGTCATTATCAGATATAAATTATGCAAAACAAACTAATATTGTCCTTATTCTATTTCGCCGTAGAATTCTTAGAATGTTGAATCCTACATCATAACATGAAGGATATTAACTGAATTGTCAGTTCAAAATCTCTTATTTAGAGTCTCCCCAGAGAGAGGTGAAGGATACAGGAATCAGTGAACTGTGAATACTCTTGCTATCAAAAACGTTAAAACAAGCACGGATAGACTACTTTTTCCCTTCTGGAACAGTGGGCTAAAATTCGGCTACTTCACAATTGGTCTTTTTTCCCCCACAATTGTGGCTGATTTTTTCCACTTTTTTATATTTTATATTTTTTATTTTTTATTTTTTATAACAATGTATTATGTTTAATATTGTTTTAACAATTAATCTTTCAATACTTTTTTTTCACAAAATGATCAGGAAAGGGAGTCTTCACAATTTTTAGAAAAAAAGGACCTGATGCGGAACCCCCTGGTTTACTCTCCCATCTGATCAACTCAGCCAAGGAAAGTGTCCTGCCTAAGGACACACTGACTGAAGCGTGAGGCAAAAGCCCGTGAGCCCATGAGCTCTGGATTAAGTACCATGCCATCCGTATCCATATTTTTTTTTTTTTTTTTTAAAAAAAAAATCTTTTAACTGGCTTAATACATGGTTTGGGGTTTTCTATCCGTCAGTTTGTCTGTCTGCATACAACAGTTTATAAGACCACAAGGTGAAATTTCATGAAGCTTGCAAGAAATAATCAAAATAAACCATAATAGATTGCCTTTTAATTGACTTGTTACCTTGAAACTAAGATTAAAGTCATTTAATACTATTATACAATCTTTTTTCTTTTAGACGCCTTTGTGGGTATGTTTTCATGATTTTTTGATTTTTTTTATTCCCTCCTCCTACCCTTCATTTTTCCAGAAAAAATCGGTAAACCTAATAATAAAAAAAAAACTGGCCTAAAGAATAAATACCTCTCCAGTTCCTTGACATTGTGGCATTTCTCATAATCTGGTGATCTGTAGCCATCTACTCTTAGTTCTGCAAAAGGCTAGAAATATATATAGTTGTTTCCCAATGTATGTTAAATATTCCTACCCTCAGTCTACCACACTTAGGCAAGACACCTTCCCTTAGCCTCGTTCATTCGTCAGATGGGGACGTAAACCAGGCATGCGGTCACGCGTGTCTCGGTCTTTCCTCCAAGCATGTTCAAAACAAACGAATCTATTAGTTAGTAAAAGTAGGGCAGGTTCCTGGATTACTATGCATTGTTCGCCTCTCTTTGGGGCAGCTCTAAATAACCTATAATGTGTTGATAAGACGTTTAAGAAACCTTCAATTCCTACACTCATAATGCTTCGTCCATAAGTCATTAACTAGGTGGTATCAAGTGATTAACCCTTAACCCGCTAAGCACGACTATAATAGCTTTTGCGTCCATTGTAAACCCAGATCAGCCTGCGAGTATCAGTCATTTTCTCCAAAACACCCCTTTGTCACACAAATGGAATGGTCTTAATTTAAAGAAAGAACAGTCCATTATATATATGTAGCGGGTTAAGGGTTAAGTGTACTCTCAGGGCCTGTCAGAGGAGCTCTAAATAATGTAAATGAAGAGGTAAACAACAAATGGATTTAAAATAAACATTTTGAAATAATACAAAAGCAGTGACAAATGTTTATCATGATGTGGCAAGCGAAAATTGAAATCTTTAAAGGGACATATGGCAATTTTGATTTTTGTTAAAACTCAAGGCGTCCCATTATATTTTTGGCAAATCATTATTGCTAATGATTTGAATAGTTTAAAGGGGTTGATGCACTATTTTCAAACACAAGTGACTTTTTGTGAAAATTTGCAAAGAACATAAATGCGCCTTTTACCATACATGGCATATTGCCAAAAAAAAAATATTTTCATTTGCGGTGATTTTCAACCTTCTTTTTTGTTTATCATCCAATTTTGATAATTCTTTCACCTTTTTGCAATTTTTTTCAGAACTCTCAATAAAAATGCTTGTTTGGCTGTGATGCTACATTCCCTCTAATGCTTGATAAAAACCTTAAGATTGCCGCTTGTCCCTTTAATAAGCCAGCTTTTTATTTTTCACCCTTTTTCTTGATTGTTAATTAAATTACACTTGTGTACTACATGTTTAGAGATGATCGCTTTAAATATTTATGTTAGTTCCACTTTCAATGTTAATTTTTTTTAATCTTACAGTTAATGAATTTATCAACTACAAAGACAATTACTGAGGTTAATAATGATCCATCACAATGCCATGTTTGACTGCAAATTAAAAATAAGTGTCCATGAAATTTAAAAGCTACAAAGGAAGGCCTTTACATGCTTAGAGAGTGGGCTTGATCCTGTGAGGACAATCAGTAATAATTTTCCGTTGCAGAGATGTTGAGATTTATCTTATTTTCAGTAGGTGATAAAATTTGTGTTACTCGGTTTTTATTCTATAGTAAAATAAAAATCTTTGCCAGAGTAAAAAGACGATAATTTTGAAGATTTTGATTTTGAAAAATACATATACTGAATCAATGTGCATGAATTTGCATGAAATATGCAGGGTTTTAAAAGAATCACACTGTAGATACTTTAATTTTAACAGTAAACTTGGTTGAACATCAAGTATAAAGACCGAGTTTATCACCTTAAGTCAAAATGATAGTGGATTAAATAAACTGAGGTGTTATTTTAATGCTTGAAAATTCTTTAAGATTGCCGCATATCCCTTTAATAAAACATCTCCCTCTCAGTTGCTAAATAACACTTTTGCACATGTTGAAGATGAGTTAAACAGGTTAGTTCCACCTTCAATGTTCAAATTTTTTAATCTTACAGTTAATGAATTTATCAACTACAAAGACAATTTCTGAAGTTTTAATAATGATCCATCACAATGCCATGTTTGACTGCAAATTAAAAATCAGTGTCCATGAAATTTAAAGGCTTGGTCATGCATTTTTATTAGCCATGAATTGTTGGCCTTGCATGCCCATGCAATTTTCTGGAGAAAACCTGCAGCAAAAATGCCAAACAAAACATTCCCATTTCCTCCAATTTTATGCAGGTTGCAATTGTGTGCTACAAATTAAAATGAGATTTACGACTTTTCTAATATGGTTACAGTCAATTTAAATGCATGGACACATAAGGCAAATAAATAAATAAATGGAGCCAAACATATTGACAATAGCCCCCATGTATAAACATGTGTCAATTTATAAATTAAACTCTAACTCAATTGTTGACTGCAGGAATGTTAATTGTAAAATAAAAATAACAAAACCAGAATTAATACAAAACAAAACAGCCTACATAAGAAATTTGATATTAATTTTTTTCAATAAATATTTTCATAATTGATTAGGAGCCATTGTTCCAGGTGGAATGGTGTCATTAATTGTTGCATTATACATTGTTGTAATCAATTACTGACTGAAATATAGTTGATATATTAGAATCTGAATTTTTTTATGAAAGTTTAAATTTTTAAAGGCACGTACGTACGTACTAACCTGCCAAATAACAGCCACATTATACTACAAAATTGCATGTTGACAGGGGATAGGAACTTCAAATATTTCAGAAAACACAAAATCGTAATTGGGAATTTCACTAAGGGAAGCTCTGAAACTAATTATGAAGTTACCCAAGCACCACCCCCCACCCTCCCACATCCACCCCCACCCCCCCACCCACCCGCCATTTGCTTGTGTTCTTTTAAAGAAACCTGCCAAATAACGACAAAATTGCACTACAAAACTGTACTTGAAAACTCTATTCAGGTGTTCAGGTCATATAATAATATATATGTGCCGATTAAAGAAAAGATTTATTAACAGGTTCTAAAAATACCCGTGATGCGTAAAATGAATTACGAATTGGTAACTCTTAATTGGACTTTCTAGTTTCGGGGTTTGGTCCGGAGGGTTAAAACCGTTAATAGTATGTCTAAAGAGTTCGGATTCTCAAAATACATGTATGTAAGTTATATGTAGACATCATCGTCAGTACATATAGAACCGGTGTACCAGTACATATGATGTCAAATTTAGCTGTTGATGGCGGGATAGCTACTTTAAAAGAGAACATTTTATGAAGGTTTGTTTTATATATTTCAAAAAACGAAAAGAAAACGAATTTAAAGCGAAAGACTGAAGCTAATGATGAGGTTATCCATTATGCTTGGCTAAAAAGTAGATGAGGAGAATCATCAGCGGCAAAAAGTACAAAAAAACACTTTAAAGGGACACATGGCAATCTTTTATTTTCAAAAACTCACGGCATCCTGTTACTTTTTCTGCATAACTTGCATTTTTTCAATCATTAATATTAATCATAACAATAGTACTAAGCAATTTGTTTTTATATACATGCATTATTATTTTTTGATATTATTGCACCAATAATATATTAAAACTTATAGTATAATAAGACAAAATAGTGAATACTTAAAATTTTATTTATTTAAATGTGACCAGGGTTAAAGTAAAAATGATACTGGATATATAATTCCAGACACCCATTTCAAACACTTCAAGATTGCCGTGTGTCCCTTTAACCAAGACTGCCTGACCCTCGCCATGATTTTTTGTATAATATATATAATGTCTGCAATCTCAGGATGCACAGTTTAGTTTAAATTAATGTCAGTAAATACTTTTTATTACATTTCTAGAAGTGAACGATTGGGATTTCTCAGTGAAAGAATACTCATAATCGCTAAATATTAATGACTAACTCCGAACACAAAAATAACTGTGACGCAGAGTTATGTTACTGACGTCTACATCATCCACCGATATCATGCATAAACTGATTTTAAATGTAATAAATAGATTATTTAACTGCTGGGTTCAATTATAGGGAAATCCTTCACTCAGTGGTAGACGTGTTTTGTTTTCACTCACTTGCATCCGCTCATTCTTGAACTCAACCAAACGCCTTCCATCTTGTGTTAGTTTTTTTAAATCAATGTTAGTATTTAAAATAATATTTACAGTGCATATATTAAGGCCATTCACATATACACCGAAACCGAAACGAAACCGAACCAAAGCCGTATTTTGTCGTTTCGGAATCGGCTAGTGCTTTCACATAAAAGCCGAATTTTGATCCGAATCTCTAAAAATAGCGACCTATTTGAGACCGAATCCGAAAAAATTAGAAATCCAATTTGTGCATGTAACCCTCGTTTGCGGTAGTACATCCTAATTTTTTCGGTTCGGTTTCGTTTCGGTTTCGTTGTATATGTGAAATGACCTTTAGATCGTACATGAATTGAAAAGTGCTCTGAATGCTGAGATAACTAGAATGACCAAAAGAGTGAACGGTTTCATCAGATTAAAATTGAGGAAACTGGATTATAAACCACACTAAGAGAAATCCTAAAATCCAAATTCAGTAAAAAAGAAGAAGGGGAAAGCCTTAATGAAAATGTTGGTTTGCAAAGAAATTGGCTTTATTCAATTGAGCATATTAAGAGTTCCCCTTTTTAATTCACCAGTGACCAGAAATGAAGCAAAATAATTGAACAAAGGTTTGAAAATTTGATTTACTTTGAAATTCATTAGAGTGGAAGAATAAGCCTGTTCGCTGTCCTTTGTAAATCGTGTCGCAGTGGAGGGCAATACCGACTATCTCAATTTTGGACCATAAGGAGTGTTTTTAAATACCACTATACATTTTTTAATAATTATTATAACTATTGCTTGCATTCCTGTATTAAATTTCGTGCATATCATTTTTTTGTAAAATTTCTTTTGGTACTTTCCGACAAGCTCTAAAAATAGCACCTCATAATCACAGGTGGCTGTATCGGTGTTGGGAACTAAAAAAAAAAAAAGAAAAAGATTTTTTTTTAAAAAAAATAAATAATTATTTTGTGTTATTTGTTGAAAACAAAATATTTTAAGATTTCCTGAAAAAAATGTCCCAGAGTATCCTAGTTATAGACAAGTTTTGAAGCTCTCTCTGGTCAACAATTTTGATACCTCAATTATTTCACTGGCCAAATTTCAAGAATTATCCACAAATCTAGGCTGGTTGGAACTGCAGATGTATGTCGTTCTCGAAACCGAAAACAATTTGATCAAACTGTTTCTGTGACAAGTCAAAATGCTTCGAAAAATGCGATTTCGCGGTATGTATACATCACTATGGAACAAAATAAAGCACATATTTTACCATCTCCATACCATAAAATGACTCGCAACACCTTAAAATGACTTACCACACCTTGAAATGACTTACCACACCTTGAAATGACTTACCACACATTGAAATACATTAATACCATGACTTGAAATGACTTCACCATGCCTCAAACACACTTTCCCTACCTTGAAATAACTTGCCATACTAAACATGTTCGCCATGCCTTGAAATAACTTCACTATGCCTCCAAATGACTTTCTCTGCCTGATAGGACATGCTTACAACCTGTAACAACACAGTCATAAATATCAATGTCTTTGGGATAAAAAATACATGCATAGCATCTAGATAATTTAAACTGCTTTTTCATTAAAATATACCAAAATAATTAGTAAGCATGACCCACCAAATTCCTAAACAGCGTTGTGATGACTTATTTCACTCTTTTAATATAATCCTGTCCATGCATTGAGACATTTCCTAGTGTGATATTCTTGTCAAATCAAGTAAGGGTTTCTTTCTTTCTTCAAAACCAGTTTTATAATGAGTTATTTAGCAGTCATGGAATACAAAGGTAACTAAATTAAGATCTGGACATTTAATATCGGATGACAATGTATAAGAATGGCTTAAGTTGACAAAATATTTCACAAGTACCCATCATAATTACCCAGATGGTCCACAACCATAAAATAAGGCCCTAAAAAACCCAATGCAAATTTGGCAAATATGTACAATGGGTCGGGATCTAAGTTTTACTGCCGGCCGAATTTATTGCTGTTTGTCTTGGGCTTATATATTTTGAGAACAATTTTCTTTCTGTGTTTGAAGATTAGTCATGAAATCACGCTTGTAAAATCTTGATCAAGTTGTTTGCTATAAAAGTCTTCATTTGGTATTTGCTATGAAACTGTTCTAGTGAAGGTGTTTTTTTTTTAGGAAGTGACATTAGCTAAAATGTCTCTAATAGTGGATGTCAAATACAATATCTTGATATTCTAATAAACTGTGTTGCATTGCAAACTTTCTCGACTCCCACCGCTGTGGGTTTGAATCTCACAGGAAGCTCAATTTGTCAATTCTTATAGATGGTGGGAAGTATACAGTACTGGTTATACCCAGGAACTATTTGAAGGACTGTAAATTGAAATTTGTCTCAATATATTAACATGTGCCACCATTTCAAGATATAAATCTATTCGTTTCTAAAATTGTTTAACTTTGTTCTGCAACCACGAAATCTTTCAACTCCAACCCTGATTAATTTTAACTGAAAATCTGATAGTGGTTCTTCAAAAACATATAAATTAAAAACATATAAATTAAAGAAAAACAATCATCAAGAGTGTGACCATCTGCCTTAACCAATCCCACTCTCTGCCTTAACCAATCCCATTAACCAATCCCACTCTTTGCCTTAACCAATTGCACTCTCTGCCATAACCAATCCCACACTCGCTTAGGACTGTAAAACAACACCAATGGTCAGTATGATTCCCTGTGTAACTATTTTAATCAGAACTGAAAGCTTGGTGAAAAACAACCAACATCTTTATGGTACAATGAGTCGCACCAATAGCTAAATGGCTAAGGTCATATAGAATTTTTCCAGCTTCCACTGATGGAGGAAGACAGATGTGCACCCGGGAAATTGTTGTGCACGGGCGGGCACTGTTGTGCATGGGCGGGCGCCTGGGTAGAACCACTGACATTCCCCAAGCCAGCTAGATACTTTCCTCACATACAGATTCCTGCTCCCACGAGGGCTCGAACCCACAGTGGGTGAGGTGCAACACACTGACAATGTGCCATCACATAAGCTTGTCAGCCCGGCTCCTCCACGAGGGCTCGAACCCACAGCGGGGGTGGTGCAACACACTGACAATGTGCCATCACATAAGCTTGTCAGCGCTGCTCCACGAGGGCTCGAACCCACAGCGGAGGTGGTGCAACTCACTGACAATGTGCCATCACATAAGCTCGTCAGCCCTGCAACCAAGAGACCTCTAAAGACAGAATAATATTAGAATCGTAAAGAATCCATGATCAAAAACGAATAATGAGTAGTTTCGAACCCACAACAAAACACAATTTTAAACCTCATTCTAAAGTAATATAAAATGAACTGGCATCATATAATTACAAACTTGTTTTCAAAAAGCTCATTAAATCTCTAGAATACAATTAATCTGTTTCGGTATATTTATAACCTATCGCTTTGATCAAAGGTCAACCAAACAATGACAATGTCGGCTGATATGATGGCACTCTCCAGGGGTCATCGCGAAGTGCTTTTCTCTTCTGGACATGGCATTATTGGTGATAATAATCCCTGATTAACTGTTTTATCTGCGGACTTCATGCTGATTCAATGCTGAGATGTTTATGCTTGTAAAAACCCATCAAAGTGATGTTCAATTCATATTTATAAAGCCTGTTTCTAAAGCATAATGCACAAAGATTGCGATTTATTACCCACCGTATGGCACAATCACGGGTTCAGCTGCTTTTCCCTGCAAGGGAATCATAGCCATTATAATTATGTGGAAAATATGTTTTTGCCGATCATCTCCAGAACACACAATTGAAAAAAAATCTTCTCTTTATGAAGCAAAAAAATACTGGCAAATGAGATTGAGATTAAAAGTACAATTCAACATTCCACTAAGACTTGGGATGAACCAAAACAGTGATTTTTACCATGGAGATTAACAGAGTAAGCAATTCAATTATATAAATATTTCCATGAAACTTGGCAGAATGATAGATTGTTTACTCAACAGACATTTTCATTCTAACATACCGGTAAGCAAGTTCATTTTCTTAAGATAAATGACACACAAAAGAAAGGAACTTAATAAGAATTGCATTTCCATTTCGATCCTTTTATTTGTTGTTATTGTATAATATTATATGCATAAGTTGTACAAATAATTCATTAATAAAATATGTTTAAACCAAAGAAAATAGGAGTGTTTTACCCCTATAATTTCATACTGATGCACCATTGCAATTGCACACACCAAGGGTGAACCTACCCATCTGATATTAACTCCATATGCTACTGTCACCCATAATGACAAAGACAGCTAGCAAACAGTTTCAGAGCTCACTTCAAAGACCAACTGTAATTTTTCATTGGAAGCCTACCCAAGATAACTTCTGGAGAGAAGTTTGCTCCCTGTTTGATACCAGTTATATATCATATTTCATCCAGGGTTATCACAAACTACAAAGAAGCTCTCCCAACAAGAACAAATGAGTTTATCTGGTCAAGACAGACACAAGATTACTGGCTGACCATGCCAATATGGCCACCAATCATTCAGAACATTTCAGAACTGTAATCACAAAGGGAAGGAAAACCATAAATATCTCAACTCCACTGAAAATACATCCATCCTACATCTTTGCTGGTATCAATGAACTGTTAGGAGGTGTAGTTTAATCAATTACAATAAAACATGACTGATTCAGTTTAAATATACAATAAATCAACTAGGCAAGATCAAAACCAAGTAATCCCAAACATTTCAGTTTTATCATACCCACAACAAACTGATGAACATAGATTGTATTTAATTGGATGTTTTATTAATCAGACTGCCCTAACTGACAATTTAGAATATTCATTCTGATATACACTGTTACCATATAGGACAGTACTGTATTTAATAGAATATAACTCTTTTTTTTTCTTTTTTTTTTTTTTAAACCGGTACCTGTGGTTCAGCATTGAAACTCTTTTTTTTTTTTTATCCAACCCCAAGTTTTATAGAAATAGCATATGATAATAAAAACCTCCTGATGAAAACCTGCAGTGTGTCTGGTGGACTCTTGAGGGCTAAAGGCAACATTTGTACTGAAGTGATGGTAACAAAAGAAACACTATTTTTTGCCAAAGAGCATTATCAATGGTTACCAAAGAGCATTACTGATGGTTACCAAAGAACATTACTGATGGTTACCAAAGAGCTTTACCGATGGTTACCAAATATCTAACCAGTAGTTACCAAAGAACATTACTAATGGTTACCACAGATCTTTCCAAATGGTTACTGAATGGTATTACCAATAGTTACCAAAGTGCATAATCAATGGTTACCAGAGAGCATTACCCATGGTTACCAAAGTGCAGAACCAATGGTTACCAGATAGCATTACTAATGCTTACCAGAGAGCAGCATTACCCATGGTTACCAAATGCAGAATCAATGAATACTAGAGAGCATTACCCATGGTTACCAAAGTGAAGAGATCAATGGTTACCAGAGAGTATTACCCATGGTTACCAAAGTGCAGAGATCAATAGTTACCAGGGTGAATTACCAATGGTTGCCAGAGAGCATTACCCATGGTTACCAAATGCAGAATCAATGTTACCAGAGAGCATTACCCATGGTTAACAAAGTGCAGAATCAATGGTTACCATAGAGCATTATCAATGGTTACTAGAGAGCATTACCAATGGTTATCAAAGTGCATAATCACTGGTTATCAGAGCATTATCAATGGCTGCCAGAGAGCAGTACCAATGGTTGCCAGAGACCATTACCCATGGTTACCAAAGTGCCTAATCAATGGTTACCAGCAAGCATTACCAATGGTTACCAGAGAGCATTACCCATGGCTACCAAAGATCATTACCAATGGTTACAAGAGAGCATTACCACTGGTTACCAGAAAGCATTACCAATGGTTACCAGAGAGCATTGATACCAAAAGAGCATTATCACTGGTTACCAGAGGGAATTACCAATGGTTATAAGACAGCACTACCAATGGTTACCAGAGAGCATTATCAATAGTTCAAAAAGATCTTTCCAAATAGTTGCTAAATGATATTAACAATAGTTATCAAAAGGTATACCTAATGGCTATCAAAGAACATCACTAATGATAACCAAAGGGCATAATCAATTGTTACCAAAGGGCATAACCAATGGTTACCAAATAGCATAACTAATGGTTCACAAAAAGCATAACCAATGATTACCAAAGGGTATAACCAATGATTACCAAAGCACATTACGGATGGTGACTAAAGAGCATAACCAATGGTTACACAAGGGCATAGACAATGGTTATCAAAGAGCATTACCAATTGTTACCAAAGTACATAACCAATGGTTACCAAAGGGCATAACCAATGGTTACCAAAGAGAATTATCAAATGGTTACCAAAGAGCATTGCCAATGGTTACCAAAGAGCATTACCAACAGTTACAAACAGGTATAACTAATGGTTACAAAAGGGCATCTAGGTTATGTTATTCATTGCCAGTAATGTTGAAAAAGGGTTTGCCTCTATCAATGCATTGATGTTACCATAGACGAGTCTGCCACTTTTCAAGACCTTCAATGCCTACTAAGTATAAAGGGTTTGCCACATTTACTAAATCTCGTGTAAGTCTTGGTACAAGTTTAACAAAATTCAAATATTTCACAGACACGGTGTATATTTGAGTACCATTCTTATTCAGTACACTTCTCACTTGTCTTTCATCTTTTCAAGCAAAACAACTTGCACACAGGGATCATGCAGGGTGGCAAACTGATTTACGAAAGTGTCACAAACTCAAGCAGTTCTGTTCTTACATTGGGGAGTAAAATAACCTACAACTCGACATATTTTCATCCCTTGCTGCCCATTTTTCATCTGGTCACTGTAAGAAAATGTACACCGCTCCCTGAAACAGCACTTTAACATGTCGTGTCACCTTCCATGGCCGCTGTTTGGCACTCGTCTCCAGCTGAGCAACACAAACGTCTGCCCCACCCACCTCGGACCACAGCTCTATGCATCGCACCACTTCTCGCTTTTTGAAATATTTTATTTTTCTACCAAAACGCATTAAAATAATGAATTGGGTCTGGACAATGGGCGACGGTAAAAAGGGAAGAATTCAGTTATAAATCATAGTGTTTAATGATCTTATATCAAGCAGACATCCAATAAATTCGTTTTACGTTTTATTGTCATCACTATAAAGAAGAGGTAAAAGGCTTTTATGCTAAGATTAACTGTTTGGGTTATAATATAAAAAGGCAGGCAGACAAATATTATGGTTAATTTTAAATCAGTTTATTAGTTTGTGTAGAAAGATGGCGGGGGTCGAGGCATATTTAAAACTATCCTAAGTAATGTTTGATGACAGGAAATATTCTTTTGAACATAAGGTACAAACTTAATCCATATTTTTCTTTTCAATTATTTTGATTTCATTGCCGTCTTTAATAGACCTTTTTTGGCGGAAATCAATAAAACCTTGATGGATGATTTATATATTAAAACTAGTGATCCAACAAACGCTCGCCAATAAAATGAAATGGAGCTCCGTTTAGTGGTGAATTTGCAAAAACAATTAGTTGGATAGAATGTTATCGAAAGAAGTAATACGTTTTTTATATTATACTTAATAGTTTAATATTATCAGCTAATGGTTTTACACCTTCTGTAATTTACCTTATAATTGTGTAAATGTCCTTAACATATGATAATGAATAAATTGCTTAATGATAAAATGACAACCATGAAGAAATTGAAACATTAAGATCAATTTAGATAAATTATGATACTTTATGGTGTCATTCTGGACAAATTGACTTTTGAAATGTCACTAGACATGGGGCATATAAAACTATATAATTATATAAGCCAAAATCAAGGTCACCAACATATCAAATATAGGTATAAAGAATTGTATTTTTTTTATAAGTTTTACCTACATGTACCAGGAGGTCAACAGCAATGCAACCCTCCTCAACCATATGGCAAGAGCCTCGGTAGATGAGTGGATATCACATTGGATTTAGAGCTGCAGAACTCCGCCCAGTGTGGGTTTGCTCCTTGGTGGAGGCATGTCTGATGGGTAACTTCATCCTTCATCTCATTTCCCTCTGAGGCTGCTCCCCAATATAACCTAATATGATGTGTTAATGGGGACGTAAAAGCCCATGGCATTCATTCAAATATATGACATCATGCTATGTAGTCTTAGTATGGCCTTGAATGACACAGGCTAGAGGTCAAATGAAAAACCTACATGTGCAGATGGCCAACAGTTTCCAAAATTCATTCGTCAGTTAAGTAACAATTATTTAACATTCAATAAGGGTCAATTTGTCAAAAAAAAAGAAGCATGAAAGGTTCTTGTTAGGAGTTGTTTTGTAAATAAGAAGGAACATTAAGCTTCTTGATTCACCGCCACAATAGACTGTAACACTACGACGGCGATAAAAGATTCTACACATTTTCCGACCCACTTAGCAAGACGGTAGAACGTTATAATCATCAAACGTCAAATCCCTCGTAAACAGTGATTTATGTAAGTATTCTGCTAGAATATACTTAAATTTTATCCAAATTGTAATATCGTCCTTGCTGCATCGCCTGACAGTGTGTCTTAATATTCAAAAACAAGACACCTTGATATGGTGACTGTTTGATGACCCAAATAAGGTTGTCATTGTTATACGCCAAGCGGGACATTATATCTTAAATTAGACAATGCTAAGTTCATCAGATAGCGGGAACATAGACATGATCAGCTTGATAACATGCCAGAAGTGTCCGAATCATTGTTTGTCATTGTTAAATAATAAACAAATATGCATTCTATAGAAGACATTTGGATCTAGTTTTTATTTAATGATGTATTTCTTCATAAAACGATATTCATGAGAAATCTTGAAGACTGCTTGATCATGTTTCTGCAGAGCATGATTAATAAATTGTGAATGTTACGGAATTGTGGTATTTTAAAGATGAAAATGCGGATATTTTTTTCTTTTCTTTTTTAATTCTATGACATCTTTTATTGTTTTTAAAATGATATTCATGAGAAATCATGAAATTTTGCCCAGTCAAGAGTATTGTATGATTTACAAATATGCAGGTGTCATGAAAAGCATGCGTTCGTGAAAAATATGCGTCTGCAACAAGATAATGGCATCTATTAATAGTTCATGTTGTTTGTTTTTTCTTTATATAAAACAATAGATAGAATTTATCCTCATCTTGTGAAAAGGTTTTCATGTAATATGATATATACAAGAAATTGTGAAATTTTGTCTAGTCAATTATATTCAGCAGAGTACGATTTACAAATGGAAATATCACTAAAATTACCTAAAACACCTTTCCCAGGCCACAACACCCCACCCCCACCCATAAACTTTAAGTCAAACAAAGGACCATAATTCTGTAATAAATTAGGCAATCAACAATGGGTGATGCAGAAGGACATAAGGTCATCAGTTGTTATGTATACGAAGTTTGGGAACAACCCATTGAAAACTGTTTGAGGAATGCATGTAATTAAAATGTGTTACGCGATGGGACGGGATAAAAATATGTTATGTGACGGAATGCAACGGGACGTTACGGACAATGGGATTCCTATATAGCCCCACTTCACTTTGTGAAAGTGGGGGTAAAATATTCATCTGTTAAGAAGCCGAGTGTTTCAGTAAATGACAATAGAGTCTATATTTGATGTTTTTTCAATATAAAACTCATGAGAATGTATGAAACGTCTGTTCAAATTTAACATCAAGTTTATGTTCGGAATTGTGATTCTTTTCTGGAGAAACGGCCACCCTCTATTCTTGAGAAATTAAACATGCCAAATAACAGCAAATTTGCACTACAAAACTGTTTATCAAAACTATATTCAGGTGTTCAGGTCATGTAATAATGTATATGTGCCAAGTAAAAGTAAAGATTTATTCAAGGTTTCTTAAAATATCCGTGATCTTATATGCATAAAATGACTCTTAATTTGATGCTGCAGTTTTGGGGTTTGACCTGGCTGGTTAAAACTATTTTTATTGTGTCTAGATAGTTTGGATTCTCAAAATATGCAAGTTATATATATACCTATTCATCCGTAGGTTTAGAAACGATGTACATATGTTGTAAAATTTGGCTGTTGTTGGCGGGATAGCTACTTTAAGAATCAACACGTTGTTACTTACAAGTCAGTTCACAGCGGGATTCGAACCCACAGCGACTCAGCAATCTCGATTACTGTGCAGGTCACCACCAGTCATCTTGAAATTGGAAAACTCACAGGGGTTTGCCTTGTAACAAAGTTCCATGGTGCTTCTTCAGAAATGTCAAATATAATGTCTAACACCTTAAATAACAAAAGCGCAATTATTTTTTTCCATATCCTTAAGACTTTGGATTATATGTAATGCCCTATATGATAATCCTTGACCTTTTTAATTGGGTTATAGTTATGTTTTTGCAGGAAGTGTAAGAGAATAGCAAAGATTTACCCGACCTAACACACAGTGACAAATAACTCCCACCAGAAGAAACATACCAAGAAATATACCAACCGCAGATTATAAGACAAGTGGACGTGGCATGTAGAAATGAAAGAAGAGAAATATGCAATGACACAAAAGAATTGAATTGAATGTTGTTTAACGGCTCATCTACACAGTATAGATTATTTAGAGACGCCCCAGAGAGAGGGGAATGATACATAGGAATCCGGGAACCTGCCCTACTCTTATTATCGAATAGATTCCTATGGTTCTTTAACGTGCTCGGAGGATAGCCGATACACGGGACCGCCCGGTTTACGTCCACATCCGACGGACGAGGCTAAGGTAAAGTGTCTTGCCCAAGAACACACCGAAGGAACTCAGTGGCACCACAGAGGATTGAACCCGGGGCCTCCGGTTACAAATCCGCCGCGCTACCGACTGCGCCACGACACAACAGAGAACTGTATTTATGCATGTATGGGTTTTATTAATGTTGCTTTTAACAATCTTTTAGTCACATCACGATGGTGTCTACTCGTAACAGCGAGTTCAACTTTATAGTGCTGCCACACTGGAATACCATGCCAAAGACACGTACATGAAATGATACCCCAGCCATTCACATTGCATGGATACTGAGCTGACCAGTTCTAGCACTACCTTTTATATGTTCAACTTGAGGCAAGGGCGCTACTAGTACCACTTTATGCTGAACGTGAATCGAGGGAGGTACTACTACCATTTTATGCTGAACATGAAATGAGGGAGGTACCAGTACCATTTTATGCTGAACGTGAAATGAGGGGGTACTAGACTAGTATCATTTTATGCTGAAAGTGAATCCGGGGAGGTACTAGACGAGTACCATTTTATGCTGAACGTGATACGAGGGAGTTACTAGTACCATTTTATGCTGAACGTGAAATGAGGTAGGTACTAGTACCATTTTATGCTGAACGTGAAACGAGGGAGCTACTAGTATCATGTTATACTGAACGTGAATAGAGGGAGGTACTAGTACCATTTTATGCTGAACGTGAAATGAGGGAAGTACTAGTACCATTTCATGCTAAACATAAATCGAGGGAGGTACTAGTACCATTTTATGCTGAATGTGAATCAAGGGAGGTACTAGTACCATTTTATGCTGAACGTGAAGTGAGGGAGCTACTAGTACCACTTTATGCTGAACGTGAATCGAGGGAGGTACTAAGTTCCATTTTATGCTGAACGGGAAATGAGGGAGCTACTAGTACCATTTTATGCTGAACGTGAAACGAGGGAGGTACTAGACTAGTATCATTTTATGCTGAATGTGAAACGAGGGAGCTACTAGTACCACTTTATGCTGACCGGGTAATGAGGGAGGTACTAGTACCATTTTATGCTGAACGTGAAATGAGGGAAGTACTAGTACCATTTTATGCTGAATGTAAATCAAGGGAGGTGCTAGTACCATTTTATGCTGAACGTGAATCAAGGGAGGTACTAGAACCATTTCATGCTGAACGTGAAGTGAGGGAGCTACTAGTACCACTTTATGCTGAACGTGAATCGAGGGAGGTACTAGTACCATTTTACGCTGAACGTGAATCGAGGGATGTACCAGTACCATTTTATGCTGAACGTGAAATGAGGGAGGTACTAAACTAGTACCATTTTATGCTGAACGTGAAATGAGGGAGGTACCAGTACCATTTTATGCTGAACGTGAAACAAGGGAGGTACTAGACTAGTATCATTTTATGCTGACCGGGTAAAGAGGGAGGTACTAGTACCATTTTATGCTGAAAGTGAATCGAGGGAGGTACTAGACTAGTATCATTTTATGCTGAATGTGAAATGAGGGAAGTTCTAGTATCATTTTATGCTGAACGTGAAATGAGGGAAGTACTAGTACCATTTTATGCTGAATGTAAAACAAGGGAGGTACTAGGACCATTTTATGCTGAATGTAAATCGAGGGACGTACTAGTACCATTTATGCTGAACGTGAATCGAGGGAGATACTAGTACCGTTTTATGCTGAACGTGAATCAAGGGAGGTACTAGTACCATTTTATGCTGAACGTGAAGGGAGGGAGCTACTAGTACCACTTTGTGTTGAACGTGAATCGATGGAGGTACTAGTACCATTTTATGCTGAACACCAAGCAAGGGCGCTACTAGTACCCTTTTATACTAAACATAAAGCAAGGGCGCTACTGGTACCATTTTATACTAAACATCAAGCAAGGGCACTACTAGTACCATTTCATGCTGAACATCAAGCAAAGAGGCTTATAGAACTATTTGATGCTGAATGTCTAGCAAAGGAGCTACTGGTACCATTTTTATGAAGTCTTCAATAGTGAAGCGTTATGCAAACAACAGAGACAGGTTTCATAATTAATAACAACAACACAGTTATATGCAACTGATGCTGACAGGACTTTGAGATTGTAACTGACACAACCGGCTGACAGCAGCGGATGTGTGCTTCATCGCTTAATGATTATCTTGAATTATCATCAACATTCATTCTGTACTGTATCTCAAAATGTTCATGTTTTTTTGTTTTTTTAAATTAACCAGAAGGGTTCTCTCTGCATGGATCATGTGCCTGAACATATGTAAACAACTTCATCTCTGCCCCTTCAAGGTGACTTGTCCCACTATAAGATTGCCTTTGTGACATACACTGCTGAGTGAAGCGCTGCTGAAAAAGTATGGTCAAAAAGACATCTTTGGAAAGCCACTTCAGATTCCCACTGTGGTAAACCAGTGAAATATCAGACACAACTGATGGCCACCGCGGTGAGCCTGGGGAAAAACAACTGGAGGGCTACACCTGATGCCCACCTGGCAAGTCTAAGAAATGAAAATTACAAAATGATTTGCTGTAACATTGAAGAATCAAACAATAAAAGCAGCCATAAAACAAAATGCACTGGTGACCTTAACAATGAGTTTTACGTCTTTTTAACCCATTATGTTAGGTTTTATTGACAGCAACCTAAGAGGGAGATGAGATGAAGTTTCCAATGAATGCCTTCATCAGGAAGCAGAGATATGCAGCTCTAAAGCCAAGGCCTTATCCACTGAGCTACCAAGGCGTGGAAAAACAGACATATATAGAGCGTCACACTGGATGCCAACCCTTGATAACCTTGGAAAACAGACATCTATGGAG